>OVAF01000103.1:18511-65769 GCA_900406245.1 Odontarrhena argentea | reverse complement strand
AAAAAAAAAAAAAAAAAAAAAAAATTACGTTCAAAGAGCAAAACATTTATATAACTGTGTCAATAGTAACTCATGGATAGTTCAAGTAGCTGTGCAATTACCTTAACACAGTGAGACACAACAGCTGTCTGCAGGCAATTTATTGCCGCAAGTGATACCTCTTTACTCCCATTGAAAATGCTATTCTTAACAAAAGCAAGCAAAGACTCCCATCCTATGGAAGTTGAAAGTTCCACGATATTTCAGTTTTTTCCTAAGAAACGACCGCGGTCCAGGTGAATCACAATTTACTCACCTGACCAGAAATTGGGTAAGCTTTCAAGAAGAGGAAAATACGATCGGAAGAGGCGGGCTATTCCTCCAAGAACAAGTACAAATGTTTCATCCCACTGTTTCTGGGCTGTATTGCGACTGCAAATTAGAAGTTAAATGGCAAGGTTAGATGGTAGAAAATCTTGTAAAACTTCAAAAAAAAAAAAAAAGATATATTCAGGTATCAAAGACTATCAAAACGGAATGGACAATGCAAAAGACATCGGCATGTAGGAATATCCTTTTGTCACCTATGATGTATGAGCATGTGCACTGCCTTCCCTCCTCGAGTACCAATTTCTTTCCCTTGCCATTCGTCCTTCGATGATGTTGCAGCCTACAAAAGAACATTAATTGTCACAAGAGTATCCTAAAATGAACGTATTGATTCTCTTTCCTCACCTTGTAAGAGGCGCCATCCAACATCGGGAAGATATAGTTCCACAGACAATCCTCCCACATGCTTTTTGAAAGTTTGTTCCCATGACTTCCTAAAATCTGAAAAAAAGTCCTGACAGCCGAATTCCTGACCTGGAGAATTTAATAGCAACAAAAAAGTATGATTAATGGGGGCTTCAAATTAAAAGTAAAAAAAAAAAAAAAAATTCATACTGAAGAAAAGACGGTGGTGGTCTATGACAAATACCTCTGGTCGCTCGTCATCTACGAGTTTCTGAATTAACGAAAAGACTAAAAACAGCAGTTTCTCATGTTTAACTACTTGTATTGGACCTTCATGATCTGGCTTGTTGGAAATACTGACCATATGCTCTTCCCCGTCCTTACCATTTGTTTGCTGCGGAATAGAATCAATACTGAATCCTGCAGGAACAGCAGAACTGTTAAATTTTATATGGAGCTTCTCTTGAGGTGATATTTACAGACTATGATTTGACAGTGATTTACTCGATCCTTTCTCCACTAGAGACCCATGGTGCAGCCCCTTCGCTAGGAAATCAGTCAAAGTCCACAGTAGGCCAATGGCCGTCAAACTTATATTCAAGTCAGTCTTTTGTGCACTGTAAGCTCCAGTAACGTCTATGCACCTGAAATATTAACATCTTCAGCTACTATCCAATAGAAATGAGGGAAAATCTTGACATCTCGGACAGCTAAGTATCAACAAGTAAGATAAGGACCATAGTAACTAAAACTGACACAGGAACTTACACATGGAGACAGTCTTCCGGAAGAGTAGGAAGTCCATCACTCATGATAACCCGAAGACTCTGAGGGAGAACAAACAAGGTATCAAAGACAAGGCATCAGTAGGCGATGTACGAAGGTCCAATTTTACTGCTAACTTTATCACATCTAGGGCAGCCATCCTTTACTAACCTGGAACCCAAGGGTCACTACATCCTTCTCTGATGCGTCAGCAACAGACCTTAAAAGCAAATAGGCAATGAATATGATCACCAAATGCTATGAAAAATTATATTCTACGTTCAGGGTACAAGAACAAGTAGCAAGTGGGAAACATACCTCAACATTTCAAGAATACTTGGCCAGCTATAGTACAACCTTTCCCCACATCTCTGATGAGATAAGATATATGCAGGAGCAAAAAGTTAGATACTGAAGGTATACAAAGCTTTATCACTGAATGTTCATTTTCATATTTATACCTCCAGTACATGAAGGAGTATTTTCAATGACCCAACTCGGACATCAGCCTTTTGAGCAGAAAAGTATAGAACCCTGAGAGAAGACAATACAGCACACTCAACTGACTTCAGCTCTGTTGACTTTGACTCTTCCTAGGAAGAAGACAAAAAAGAACACTCAAAGCAAGGTCCTTAGATGAAACTCTCGAAGTTAAGCAAAGATGGTGAAGAGAGATCTCACATCCAGAGTTGCATCCCTTGATCTGGGTGGATCGTCTCCAAACTGCTCTGAACCTAAAACAGCACATATGGATTGATCAAGGGCATCAAGCGCCATATTCCTTAAGTCCTGATTTGAATGTTCAGCGAGCTGCAATATGCAGTTGAAGTGTCAGTAAAGCCCAGAATAATGTTAGGATATCTTGCAATAAACAGATAAAGAATAATGTGCGACCTCAAGAAAGTGGCCAACCACTTGGTCCCATAGTGGTTCCACCCCTGTCAAGCAAAAAAAAAAATTATAATGACAAAAAAAAAAAATTCAGCGATTGGATTAATGTACAAGAATAGATATCATTCTGTCCACCGAAATTTACATACTGAAGAGGAACGGATAACTCAATAAAGAACCTACTATGAAGATTATTTACGAGAATAGATATCATTCTGTCCACCGAAAAACTGATGCTCCCAATTTTTTTACTTGAAGCTGATGAAACACTGCCCAAAGTATCTATCATGGATTGATGTGACAACATATGGAGTGCAGAAAGTAGTGATTTAACTGCAGACACTTGCATCAGCGCCGAGCTCTCGAACAGCTTGCAAGATGAAAGCAGTAGTCAAGTACTAGAAATTTCAAAATCCAGCAATCCAAAATAAGCATCAATGTGACGAGGATGTTGTCCAACAAAAAATAATAGTTCTAGCCAAAGATATCTCAACCGGAACAAACTAACAAGAGCAATCCACAGGCATCGATATAAAAGTAAATGAACTGGCTTACCTGAGAATTTAAAGAAGAGAGAATGCTAAAATCAGCATACTGCCTAGAAGGCTCTCGGGTAAGCTTTGGGACTGCAGTTGCCAACTCCTACAAGTAAACAAAATGTTATATAGACTATATTTCTCTAGAATCTTCATAACAGAGAAAAGGATAAAGTGTTAAACTATCTACTATAAAGTTTAACTACATTAAACAACCAAAAGACAGAGTCCTGACTGGGGTTTTGCCAAATTCACCTGAGTAGTTGCATGAGGAGAATGAATGGTTCGATCTAGGGCTGCTAAAGTTTCAAGAACCTGTATTTTTAGGAATTCCGGTTATCATGAGATGGTTTACTCGAACATATACGTGAAGCACAACACTCACCAACACCCATGATGGGCCCAATACATTATGCAACCTATGAGCAATGTTGAAGAGTGTTCTCAAAGCCTGTACAATAATCAGACGGTCTTAGGTCAGCCAAACACGTTTAAGAATTAAAGGGACAAGCTGCAACAGATTTTTTTTTTACAAGATGTGTAGTTATGAAATAATAAATATTGATAAAGAAAAACAATTAATTACCTGAACATTCTTCGGTGTTAGAACAATAACATCTTTCTGATCAACCTGTACTTCAGAACGTTTGGACATAGGAGACTGTCCGAGGCTGCTAAAATCAATATGAAATCCCAAAAAGTTAATTGCTAGCATTGATGAAGTAGAAGTAGTTCTGACATGATACCTATAGAAATTCCTGAAGGTACCTACCTTTTTCTTTCTACATCATTTGGAAGAACGATGGTAAATTTACAAAGTGATGCAAGAAAAGAGTTTAACGGTTCTATAGCATGAAGAACGCCACATGCCTGAAAAACATTTACAAGGATACTCATCAATTCTTCTGAATAGGTAGACAACATAAGGTCAACTGGCAATGTAACAAGTGCAAAATCAGGAACACATGTATTCTGCACACCACAATGGACACTTCGAATTCGGTTTGCATTTACCTGAGTAAATGCTTGATATCCTTTCAGTATCTCCAATACAATTGCCTCTCCATGTGACCTTCAAAAACAATCAGATTATAAGGAGTCCTCAGTGTTCGCCTCTTCACAATCAATGTGTAATCAGGGAAAATAGCTATCATACCTTGACAAAATAAGGGAAAATGAGTCAAGCACAGTCAACCACAATGAATCTACCATGGAGATACACAGATGTGAGGTTTTCCCAGTATAATCAGACGAAGGATGATGCTCGTATCTGGGAGATTCCAGCTGATGGTATGTAGAAAAGAAAGGTATTAAAAACAAGAGAAAAAACAGTAAAGAGTAGAACAAAAGCTATGTTAGACAACCATAGATATGGCAGAGGAGTCCCTGTATCAATTACCTCCCCAACATCTACTGCTTCATCTGTCAATGTGGCAACTGTAAAAACAACTCCAAGTAAACCTTCAATTGCCAAGGTTATTGCATGAGCTTCACTCGCAACAAGAACAGCAGCACTGGAAGCATCATTATCAAGAATCCATTCAATTCCTACAGCATTGGGGAAAATTATCTAAAGACATTCTTCATTATAATGATTGAACCAAAAATATGTTATATTCTGTGGTCACTATATAATCTTCATAGCAACAAAATAGCTGATCACCTTTAGCTTTGCTGCTAAACATCCCAGCAACAGCAGCTAGACTTTCCTCACTTGTCTCCTGAAACTACTTTCAAGAAAACCAACTCGGAAATAAGCCATGTATCAAGTTTTTACTCTTGACACTGATATCAATTTTTATGTTAATAAGCCACTTTATAATTCCTGAAGTTCTTCCAGAATAATAACGAAACACAAAATATAGATCTAAAACCAACGGCTATACAAACCAAAATAACAATTACAAGAAGTCAAGCAAATCAAGACTGCAGAAGACATTATAGGCAACCTGGCCAACACCCACCTGTATACTAGAAACAACCCGAGCAAGTGCTTTGACCATGCTCTCTACGACATTTGTGTTTTTGGGGTGCCTGGGAAGATAAAGTTACTATTAGATCACTGAAGAACATGATCCAGAGAAGACAGGACGAACAGACAGATTCCATACCAAAGAAATCAAACATAGTATCACATTCTCTAAAAATAGTCATAGTTAAAAATCACAAGAAAAACTCTTAAGAATCAAAAACTTATTCAGCTGCACTGTGTAAAGATAGAATGGGAATGGGAGATTAGATTCTTTGATGTGCAACATTGGGTGCATCAGAAGGACAAACAAAAGTAGGTACCCTTACATATCAAAGTTCTGGAAAAGAATCCGCAGTGTTCTTGCCTCAACACAGAACCCCTATTTGATCACATGCACAAGAGGTCACAGAAATGTGAATTAAAACAAAAACAGATTAATTCGCCACAAACTCCAACCCTGCCGTAATACAAATGCAAGTAGTAAAAAATGTAATGATTACCCTCAAAATCTCAAGTACAAGAATGCGATGCCACAATGGCAAATCCAAAAATGTTGCTTTCACGAGCATACTTAGGAACACCTGCACAGACAGAAATGGAATGGATCACCATCAAGAAAGAAAACTTGCAAATATAATAGTCAACAGGCGAAAAAAATTCATGTCGTTTGTTCCTTTGTGATCAATGACACATAAGTTAACAGGAAACAAATAAAGTTGTGCATACTCTACCTCGCATTCTGTAATGAGAGATGAACTATACAGTCGAATAATATGTGCAACTGACCGCAGCACCAACCGGCGAAAATAAGGTTCAACCATTTCTCCTTCGAGCTGAGCAGTAACAAGTATTTGAATTTAAATATGGTTTAATGCTAATCAAAAATATTACATACAGTATTAAGTAGAAGGTTATCAAGACAAGATCGGCCATGATGCATATTTTACCTCTGAACTGGTCCGAAGTGATGTCATCAGAAGGGAACAGATTTGGTGACGCAAAACCTGATCAATAGACAGATAAGGTTTTACATTTAGGTCCTGTCAATGGAAGGAGAATAAAAGAACCAAACTGGAAAAGAAAATAGCATTACCTCTTCGTAGGGAAGTAGTATCTTAAAAACTGAGGTATAGTTCGACAAAACGAACCTACAAAGTAAATTGAGAAATCACGCATTTAACGCATCATTATTCAGTCCGTTATAACATGTGCAATTACATTCAAATAAAACCTTGCCAACTCACTCGATTAGTTCAAGGGAGAAGGTCCTTGGAAGAGAAGCAACATGCAACCATGCCGCCTATAAAAGCATGAATATAACAGTCAACTAGGAGAAATCCTTTAACGAAACTTAGCTGGAGAAGAGATACAGAACCAGAGTTAATATAGTTGAATTAACACATACAGATCCACCTGCAGCTGAGGCTGTCAGGTCCTCAAGCAACCGCAAACCAAGTTTTCCAGTTTCACTCAGAGTGTCTCTCATTGTCGATTTACCATAGATAAGATCCTTCTCCAAGGGCCTGCTTTCACATTTCTCTTAGTCCATCAAATAATTATAATACAAAATGACAAAGGCTCCAATTTTATACATTACAAGTTCTAAATATAGAGCCTAAGTCTTATATTATCAGGTAAACCACAAAACAATCAGCATATAATGATCGCACCACCCACTGTGTATAACATGATCAAAACTTCCACGATAGCAGAAAATATAGAGAAAAGACAGTAAAATTTAAGTGAGTTAAGAAAGTAAGTCAGAGAGAATCAACCCGGATAGCTTACTCTGCATTACTGATATTATGACTCAGGTCTCCAGTAACTGAGCCAGTCCTTGCTGTTTGAGTGCTAGAACCAAATTTATGCATAGGAAGGGACTCAGCGGAAACCACTTCATCAAAAATCAATGCAACTGCTTGCCTGAAGGTAGCTGCAGCAGTACTGGGAGACCAACAAGGTCAAAACCATGGTTTTTTTATTATTTTGACTCGTAAAAGAGATTGAAGAGGAAAAAAAAAAAGATACCATAGGAGAAATGAGGTCCAGTTCGTATATGCAACTTACTTGTACACACTAGGAGATCGGTTGTTATCAAGAAGCCTGAGACAGATACTTAGTCCCGTTATCATATTATCCTGGAATTAAGAACAAGCTAAGGGCTCACTGATAGAAATTCCATACAGAAGCATATGTACAGATAATTTACATTAGCAAAAGACAGGTTATTCTGGTCTTTATTAATGGGTCACTCCAAAAAATCATTTTTCCTGATATCTGCATTTTATTGTTACATATGCATAAAACCATCTAAGTATGTTTGTATACACGTCCAGGATCAGGACAGATTTGGAGGTCGAACTACAATATAGTCTACCAACAATTTTGCATTAGACTATCATTCTTACGAGACCAAGCTTGTTGCATTTACCTCGGTTTCTGGATGTAGTCGAGATTGAAATATTATTAGAATAGTTTGTAGAGTCTTTAGTTGGATATTTTCTTCTGCCATTTCTGAATGCTGCGAGTAAGGGTACACCGCGTTAGATAGCACTTTGCAATATGATTTCAGCAAGTACAAGCAAAAAAATTTCGCTATTCCATACCCAAAAAAAAAAAAAGGAGGCATGCCTCTAGCTGAATGTATCAGAAAGAGGAAAGACTCAAGTCTGTCTATAGGTATCCTATGAATATTTAAAAAAGAAAAAAAAAATAGAAAAAAAAGAGATGAATAGCTGAAGCTTACACCTCAGGTAACTTCAATTGCTTTGTCTTGATTTACAGAACAATTATACAAAATAAATCTAGTTAATTTAGAAAAATGACAGAAAGCCACTTACATCTTTCAAGGTATAAAGTATCTCCTTCAGGGATGATGGTTCGACTGCATCATGAGATATAAGCTTCTGCAAGCACGAAAGTCCTATAACACTAAGTTTTGTATTCCTAACTCCACAGGCCATCAGAAAGATCCGAAGAATGTCATCATTGCTCGAAAGCTCACTTGCACTAGATGACGAACGAAGCTGAAAAACAAGAATAAAAGATATGTAATAAGCATACTATTCTATATTCTCAGGCAACTCTGATGCAGCACTTACAAAGTAAGATTGAGTAAACTGAGTCTGAGAATTTGCATTGTAAAGCACTTACAATATAATTCCCTAGCTACATTTCTAACAAAGATTCTGAGAATATAGAAGCTGTAAACCCCGATTATAGCTCATTCAGTTCAACAAGAGTGTCCAAAACCAATTCCCCACATGATCAAAAGGATGCACATTCAGTCTTAGAGTCTCAGTTGAAACAATAGTGAGAACTAACTAAAAACATAAAACGATTTGAGAAATGTGATCATATCTTTATGACTACAGTGAACTTCATTCATTACTATGGGCATATCTAACCTTCAAAATTGCGTGCTCGGCTCCGTCTTTGACGGCGGGATACCTCCGCCGCGCCTCGGCTGAGAGAGCGCGGAGATCCGCCTCCAAGGCAGCCACCAAAGCCATTTTCGTTACTTGAACCTCTCAAGATTTTTGGGAGAGAGTAAAACAACTCCGATGCTAGGGTTTTCGTGCCAGTTCGATGCTACTACGAAATTAACTGAATCGGCAAGTGTGGCATCCAGATCGGACTCAAAGCTCCGATCGAAGACGAGCTGAGACCAAAGGCAAAAAATGAAAATCGAAGGTCTTTGAGTTAGCTAAACAAAAAAAAAAAAAATAAACGAGTGAGATTCGAGCTGGTATATTAGCACGCGTATGTCACGTGACCCTTTATATTTTTCCGGGGTTTCAATGAAGAATTTTACACAAAATGGTTAAAATCTGTGTTTTTACTGGATTAATAACGTTTGATTTTTTATTGTCATATCTTTTCAGGCCTAACTTTCTAACACAATCTTTATAATGTATTGATCATTCTAGTTCTCTTGTTTCTTGCAGTCTTGTATAAAGGTAGGACAGGGATTTCTGTCACCTGAAAATTTCGGTGAGTGTTTACGCTTGACTAAAGAGTATAGTCTACTTCCACCAAACCATCATTCCAAAGAAGACGAATTAGATAGAGGTACTTCTGTTGTACTTGATTTCCGCTGTTTAGAGTGAAATGTTTGTTTTTCAGTTGACAAAAATAAAAAGAGAAAAATCTCTAATTGTTTTTTCCCCCGTGTGTTTGCTTTAATAGATAAAGAAGATGCTTGTGTCTGCAATCGATGATGCCCTTAAAGACTTAAATCGAAGTGAAGAAGAGTGGGTTTGTACATCATCATCACTAACCGTATTGATCATCAGTAAGCTGAGCTTTTTCTTTTTTGTGTTGGCTCAGGTCTACAGAAAAAGATAGGAAACGCCGGAGAAGGTGAAGAACCCAAACCATAGAGATTAACAGAATTATGAATGAATGAACAAAGAGTAATTTTCTTTGTTGCACTCAGTTGCAGTACAAAATTGGTTATTTGCCTTCTTTATTTTGGATCTCATTTTGTTCACAAATTAATCCCTTCATCTATGTATATGAATGGACAACGAGCCACTTGAAAATTCCTTTCAAAATTGGTTATTGCTTAGTTATAGTCTTATTATAGGAACTGCATGGCTATATCCTCCATTTTTTCCTTTTTTTGGTCAAGGCTATATATCATTATTCATTTGATCTCTCACATTGCTTAGCAGACAGATTATCCCAAAAAAGATTTGAGCCACGGTCACAACTCACAAACAAGACATATAGGCAAGCTCTCAGACGTAAGAAAAAAAAAAAAGAACTTGAGGGCTGTGTCCTTTTAAAACCAGAACAGCAAAAGTCCACGAGTTCAAATGGTCCTAGAATCACGAGGGGACCGTTACTCAGGCCCAAACCAAAAGTCTGAGAAAAAAAAAACTCACTTTCACAAAACATGGAAAACTAAGAAGAAAGACCTGTTTCTTGATTAATTGCTGTCAGATTATGTCAAGCTTGACATTCTTCGTCTGTGGTGACAAAGTGTTGCTCTTACATTTGGATCTGATGAAGTAACCATTTTGCTCTTTGAAAATGGTGTTTCTTTGATATTCTTTTTAGCTAAAGATATATCTTTGATATCCCTTTTAGGAGTGTCTGGTCTTCCACAGGTAGCTGCAGCTTGAAGCGGTTTTGTGTATGATCTTCTAACCAGACCTCTACTACGTGAGTCAGAGAGGCTAAGCGACTGAGAAGTGGAGAGCTGAGTCAAAGTTTTAGCCACTGCTCGTATGTTCTGAGGCTTTGAATTGATTTCCTTCTCTGACATTGCTTGCCTTTGGCGACTAGCAACAGTTGAAGTCATGAAACGTGGAACAAACCTACTACTCTTGCTTGTTTTCAAAAGTCTATCAGATGATTTAGGGGTTGCATCTGTTTCTTTCGGATGATCTAAAGGCGAAAGAATTTTCTTTCCGATGTCTTCTAGATGCTTATCATTGGTGATCCAAAAGAGTTTCTTGTTTTCACTTAGCCGGCACTCTGCTTCCTGTAACCGTGCTTTGATCTGCTTGCAGTTTTCTTCAGTTTCTTGCATTTCTTCTTCAAGTTCGAATATCTTCTTTTCTCTTTGCTTTCGAGCTGCCTAAGCAATGATGACCAAAACATTCAGAAATAAGTGAAATGAAAATAAATGCATATACGAGAGGCACCAGTTCTTACTGCAGTTAATCCTCTGTTAGACTCTACGGCTCTCGCACGTTTTGTAAAGCTCAGAGAGCAAATTGTTTCACCAACATCTTCATCACGTGGGCTTATGTGCACAAGCATCACAACCTTTGATTTAGTGCCTAAAAAAGGTTAAATCACACATTCATTAAACTCAAACTCATATAACGAAAGTATATGCTAATCAACTTTAAGATATTATTTTAAGCAACCATATGCCTTTACCTAGAGAATCTTTAAGGATTTGAGTTAGCTTGCTATTTCTGCAACCAAGAAAAAGAAAAAGCTAAACTCATCAGCAAGACAAAAGCTAGATCTATTTCACTTCTGCCAGATAGATGTATCTTGCCTGTAAGGCACATGTCCCTTCTTTCTCCTTAAAGCAGCAATGACATCTCCAAGAGAGGAAAGTGAGAGGTTTATGGCCCTTCCTTCATCCAGAGTTTGCCCTATTGCCCCGGTCTTCAAGAGCCTCTCGCTTCCTCCGAGATCTATCATCCAAAGCTTGCTAACTTCAGTTTTTGACCCCGCAGCATCCCCACGTCGAAAGATTGTGATCCTTGTTAAACTGAAGATGAACTACTTGAATAAGGGTAACCACAAAACTAAAAAAACAAATTATTAGAGAATTGACAAACTCGGATGGAAGAATCAAGAATCCTACCAATGAGATCTGCTTGAAGCATCATTCACATTTGTCCAAGAAGTTGATCTGACTCGTCTCCCTTTGTTGTACCACCATCTAGCCTTTGTAAAATCCGGTACTTCAACTTCAGTCAAACCTTCAATTTCAACTAAACCCTTTGAGTCTACTTGAATATTGAGATTGCTGCAGTGAAATTCAGGCAGACAAGGGGAGGTACTTAAAATAATGTTCGAGGTGTTAGAGATAAATCTTAAGATACAAAATTTGGTTACATACCATTTAGGCGATGCTTCATTTGACCTCGATGGCTGTCTTGCAGACAACAGATCCTTCAGGTTACCCATGTAAATTTCCAACATACTCATTGCAAAAGTAATGGAATGTGTATGATCCATTGAGGCTTCATCAAATAGCTCTTTAATAGCTCTAGGAGCCAGACCTGGTTGCTCGTTTGTGCCATCCTGAACAAGGAAAAACAAAGCTCTTCCTTAGCAAGACTCTTAATGAAATGTTTCAATTAAATCTGGAGTATCAAAAATGGCTAACCATGGTGAAAGTCTTCCCTGTCCCCGTTTGACCATACGCCAAGACACATACATTGTGACCATCAAGGGCAGATCTAAGAATTGGTTTTACTTCTCCGAAAACGTCTTCTACAGAGTTTTTTTTTTTTTTTTTCAACCAGGAGAAGGCCTCATTTATTCACAACTGGAAGGAAACAGAAAGCTAAGACACCAAAAAAAGAGGAATCACTAAAGCCTAACAGCAGACTAACCTTGAGTTGCTGATTGATGGAAAACTTTATCAAATTCAAATTCCTTCCGAGTTCCAGCAGATCTAACAACAACACTGTCTGATCCGAACGAAATAGGTTCCCGAAGAGGGCTTCTTTCTGTCAACAGAAATGGCCTAACTCTACAAAACACGCGTATACTTCCTGCATATTGAAGCCAAACATGAAGACAACCATAAACCTTAAACCCAAAAAAAGAGGTGGTCTGAAAATTGTGGAGTAACAACCTTTAGTGTCTATAATCTTATTCAGAACGCCCCTTCTCTTTTCATCCAATGACTTTAGCTTCAACTTCAACTCCAAGACTTCCCCTGCAAATACCAACACAAACTCGTTCTAAACCTCTTGATCAAATAGAGCGCATAAACTGTGTCAAGAAAACTAACGAGAAGTCTTAATGTGAATCGATAGATACCTTCAAGGCTAGATATTGACTTTTCAAGCTCAATGCTTTCATGCTCAGGAACAACATTTACATCGGTATAAAGCATAGGAACAGGTTGTGGCGATTCAGGAACTGACATTGAGCTAACTGGAGACTGAGAGATCAAGATCTCTTCTTTTTCATCTGAAATTAACATTTTTTTCTTAGCTGACCTGAACGAGATCCAATTTCTGACAGAAAAGAAAAAAAAAAACAAAGAGGGAAGTGGGAGTGGAATGGAGACGACGACAACTCAATGTAGAATGGTAGTTAAGAAGATAGAAAAAACAACAATATACTTATCATTATTATAATTGATTGCAGAACTTTGGAACCAGAAAACAAATTGAGTTGTCTTTAACTCAGGACAGAGAGAAGAAGAAGTATTTATTTGTCAGAATCAAGAAAATCCTTGTGGAAATAAATAAACAGCAAAAGTGAAGATGAAGCAAAGTAACTCAAAAGAACTAATTCCACGGAGAAAAAGTAAAATCCAAACTTTGAAGAATCCAAGCGAGAAACAGAACCCGATTCGCACATGTATGTGTATATATAGGATTAAAGCTAGAAAAAGTAGAAAAAAGAGTATTTTCTCATACCCAAGCGAGATTAGAGAAAGATGGAGCCAAACTTTTGAGAACCAATGTATGGGATTAGAAAGTGGAAGGTTTTGTCAAATGATTGAACCCACTCTGTCTGGTGATCTTAATTTCAGTTCTTCTTTTCTCTCTCTGTTTCTTCTACCAACGAATAGTAGAATAGTACGACTTTTGAACATCATGGGATTAAAAATAATAAAGAAAAGGAAATGATGGGAAAGAATCAGGTACGTGGTAGGTCCGTTTCAAAGGCTAAAGTGGGTGACTTGCCATATCCAAATTCCGTTGTCTTTGTTGCCGAAAATGATTTGAGTGGACGTCACTACTGCCCACAATGAAAAACCAAACACGTCCAAATGCTTTGGGAATGAGAATCGTTGTTCTTCACATACATTTACAGCTAATGTTTGTTCCGATCATTAAAAGTGTAAGTGTGTAACCACCCAGAAGGGAAGAAGGAAGAGAAATGACTTTGCTATATACCGTGTGTTGCTTGAATATTGGTCTTTTCGTAGGACAGATGATAATTATTGACCAGCTTCCAAGTGACCACTTAAATGGCCAAGACATTCATAAACGTTTTCTGCTTGTGAATCTGAAATGTCCCCTGTAAAGAAGTGGCAAACTTGTTCATTAATCTCAATCCAACTGCAACTTGGTGTCTTACTCAGGTCCATTTCTTTCATCTTCAATCTGACTCGCCTTGCTGCATCCCATGATTCACCAGAAGCATATAGATTCAACAAGACTGTGTAGGTTGACACATCAGCTGGATTTTTCTCCACAAGCAATCTTGCGATTTTATCTCCCAATGAATGATCCCGATGTAAGAAACAGGCAGAGAAGAGAGTTCTAAGAAGCTCTGCATTGTCTCTTGTCTGTGGTTTTTGCTGAATAATTTCATAAGCCTCGGGCAGCCGGCTTGCTCGGCCAAGGATGTCAATCAAGCACGAGTAGTGTTCCATTGTTGGCTTGATTCCATACTTTGACCTCATTTGGCTGAACAGCTTAACACCTTCATCAATCAACCCAGCATGGCCACAAGCTGACAATACAGCAAGAAAAGTAACTCCATCAGGCTTTACACCAAAGTTCTGCATTTCCTCAAAATGGTAAAGTGCTTCATTTGGCTGACCATGAGATCCGTATGCAGATATCATTACTGTCCATGACACGACATCCTTCTTCGGTATACTGTTAAAAATTCTTGAAGCCTCTTTTACATCACCGCATTTAGAATACATGTCAAGAAGTGCACCCATTAGCAACTCATCTGTTTCGATCCTGCTTTCATTAATGGACAGATGAATGCGCTTGCCTTTCTCTAATGCAGCCAGTTGCGAACAAGCAGGTAAAACACTTGTAAAAGTTACTACGTCTGGCTTCACTCCAACACTCACCATTTTATCATATACTTCAACAGCCTTAAAACAGTTATCTACATCGACATAAGCGGAGATCATAACATTCCATGGCTCAGCGACGGCCTTCTTTGTCTTTGCAAAGACGGTTTCAGCTAAATTTACTTTACCGCACTTGAAGTAAAGATCAATCAGCGAACAGTTTACATAGACATCTGCATCTATAACGCTCCTAATCACATAACCGTGTAGGAATTTTCCATGTAGGAGATTCGATGACCGAGAGGAAGCCATCAAAATGCTGGTCAATGTTGTCTGACTCGGTCGAGTTCCTTCTATGATCATCCTATTCAAAAGCTCAACGCATGACTTACTATCTCCTTCAGCAACATAACCTTTCATCATTGAATTCCAAGCAACCAAACACTTTCTAGGCATGTGCTGGAAAACCTCTCTAGCCATCTCCAAGCAGTGGCAATTCCCGTACATATCTACAAGGGCAGAGTTTACGTACTCATCTGATTCAAACCCTTTCTTGACATACTTTCGGTGGATCTCCTTCCCTCTGTCCAAATACAACAACCTCGAGCACGCTGATATGGCTAGCGTCAGTGACACCGAATTTGGTTCAAAGCCAGAGCTTTCCATTCTTCCAAATAACTCGAGAGCCTTTTCTGCCTCTCCACTCTGATAAAAACATGATATAACCGCGTTCCAAGACGCGATATCTCTCTCAGGCATTTCATCGAACAGTTGTAATGAATTCTCAAACAACTCAAACTTCGCATACATGCTGACTAAAGAGCTGGCCACGACGACATCACAGACATGCCCACTCTTGACCACAAGGGTGTGAATCGCTCTACCATGAAACTCTCTACCCAGAGCACCACAGGCCTTAATCACATTGGGGTATGAATAAGAATCAGAGACGCAAAATGGGCAATTCAGCAATCTTTTGAAAACCTCAAGAGCTTCATGGAACATGGAGTTCTTTGCGTACCCAGACAAGAGGGAGTTCCAGATGTAAACATCCGATCGGAGATCATTGTGCTCGAAGACGAGTCTCGCCGAGAAATGGTCTTTACAACCGAAGTAGGCATTGATGAGAGACTTGCATAAAACGACGTCGCTCTGTAACCCCACAGTGAGTATCCTTTGGTGAAGAAGCTTGGCTTGTCTTAGAGACTTGGCATTGGTGCATTCTCGTAACAAAGACAACAACTTCCAGGATTCCATTCTCAACCTGGTTTATGATTATTATCAGACATTATTATTCGTTTCAGACTCTTGGGAAGGGAAATATACTACAAGATAAGCTAAATTCTTAAAGCATAGCAATATAACATCACTTGCAGAACTTCGTAGTGAATTTTGTTATGAACAAGTGATTGTAAGACAAATAACCCTATGATAAATCAGCAAATAAAGGAAGAATGTATATAACGGTATAAACTAACCTTTTTTAACATAACCAAAATTTCGTAAGAGTTTCTTGACGCAAAAGCTATGGTTATTCACGAGAGACAAAGNATTGACGTTTTTTTTTTTTTTTTTTTTTTTTTTTTTTAACACTGCAATTTATTAACTTTAAATAGTCCAGAAAATAGAAAATAAGACCCAAACAAAAGGGAACTAGGTTAAATAAAAAACATATAAGAGCAAGAGATTGACGGCAGTCTTCTATCTTATGAAGAACCACATGAACTTGAAGAAATTTTCCCCATCCAGTGATGATCGGGAAATCTTGATTAATAAGCTAGCCTCAATACATGAAGTAAGAATCGAGAAGGCATACAGGATCATACGGCCACCAATTTACTGTAACCGTGAGAATAAACCATGGACAACCCGTAGCCAACATCCGAATAAAGAAGAACTGAGTTAGATGAAACGAAAGTCATGGCAAAAGGCTAAGTCTAAATCTCATTAGATACAACATTGGTACAAGAAAAAACTTCAAAGACCCTGCATGTTTCAAAAAGAACTAAAAATTGAAGGATTCAGTTTCAGATTAGTCTAACTCCTCGTCTTTACCAAATAATACTAAACTATCGTTTTTTACTTATGTAAGCACGAGTGAGAGTTATATTGAATAATACAAAATAATTTGAATGTTGATTTAATTTTTTTTTTCTACCAAACATTAGTTTAAAAGAAAAAATCAAAATTCGACCGTGGGTGTCTGTTTATATAGGTAAATTCGAAAAGACGTTCCCTTGCTCCACGTGCCAAATTGTCCGTCTGACTGTTGAAATCCCTCCTCGTGTGAGCCAAAGAAAAGTTTGGGAAAGATCTCCTAATATCCGTGAGAGTCTCCAAGTATATGTCAAAAGCCGGCCACAAGTTTGGTTCTCGAATGATCTTTCCAAGCTCCAAGCAATCTGTTAAGAAAAGTGAACACGGTAGGCCACATTCGAGAATAACATGCATAGCCGAAATTAAAACCGCTAAAAGTTCATTGAATGTAGTGGTTTACGAGAGTGAGTTATTTTACAATATACTTCCTTCGTTTTATAATAAGTACTCCCTTTGTTTCATAAAGATGAATTTTCTACGAAAAAATTTTGTTCCAAAAAGATGAATTTTATCTGCTTTCAATGCAGAATTGTTCATTTTAAGACGTAATAATTGAGTTTTAAGCATATCTATTAGTTTATATTTATTAGAAAATGTGAATTTCCCTTATTTAGGAACTTGGATCAAACCTGCAATGGAATCTCCGAGATGCCGAAAAACTGTGTAATATTAATTGTTTTCTTAATCTGTGTGAAATCCTTAGAAAATTTATATTTATGGAACAGAGGGAGTATCATTCTGGAGGATTTTTTCTGATTCACAAATAGTGTCGTTTTACATTTTTGATACATTTTTTTACATTAATTTTCCATTTTAACCCTAAGTTTAATGAAGAATATTATGAAAATTTTAATATATTTTATTAACCCTCGTGAATATAGTTAGGATAACACTTATTTTAAAACAGAGTGAGTACTAAACTATGTTTGTGGATATACTAAACATTTAAAAATAATAATTAATAAAATTTGTCAATCATAAATACCTAATGTTATATTTGAATATGTTTACTAAAAATATTTAAAATAATTATATACCCTAATTTTAGATTTATAAAAATAAAAAATGGATAGTATAATATACTTTATATTTATAAATTTAAACTAAATAATATACATGTTTGGTTGAAAAAACAAACTAAATAATATACAATTCAATCTATTAAAAAAAAGAACGACTTATATTAAATCTTTCAAATGAAAACGGTATGCCATATGTTCATATTTGATAACTCAAACTTTATAATATATAATAAATAGGGAAAGACCACTTGATGTGAAGAGTTTTGTGAATTTAAAAATTAAACCCTATAAAAAGGATGTGAAGAGTTTTGTGAATTTAAATAAATGAAAAGCGACATGTGTCGATCACTGAAACTACCACGTGACAGTCCCAAGAAAGAGCCCATGAACTTTCATAAGGTAGATTGTAGTAGTTACAATTTCTTACCGAACTTTCTTTAATACATATTTTTAATTAAAATATAGGTACCAAAATAATATCTCGGCAAGAAAGAATTTGGTTTTTTCATAAATTTCTTAAAGCAATGATAGATTTCGACACATATGAAAAGAAATGTGTAATAAAAGTTTTAGGGAGTTTTTCTTTTGTTTTACTGTTAACTAGACTATTTTCCCGCACCATATGCGGATAGTTTATTTTATGTAATTATGGTTATGTCCGATTTATTTGGTGATAGGTGTGGCTATATCATAAGTTGCCGAACATATTATGAGATGTATAAGAGAACATGTATGGACATGGAAGTAGAGGAAATATAATTGGTTGTTTATAATAAATGTCATACAGGTTTATGAAAATAGTTATTCAATCATTATCACGTGTATAAATTTATATATCCTAAGTTCTTAATTTCCGTGATTATAAAAGTATGTGTAAAGATTTCATCAAATCGAAAAACTAAATTCAGTTTCGTTTATAGACAATCCAATATAATTTGATTCACTCGTATTGTTATGTCAACATACTTTATTCTTGTTTTAGAAATGAAATCATTGTTTTATACAAATTAAATATTTGATAAATCTCATCGTAGTAATTATAAATTAGTAGGTTTACATACTTGAAATTCATCAAACCAGTCTCGTAAGTGGTAGCTTTTATACAAATGAATTTGTTTAATTTTTGATCTTCTTCTCTAGTCGGATTCAATTTTAAGTCATCTATTGTCAATAACGTCGTTGTCTTTCTGATTTTTAGCCTTCTAATTTAAATATTAGATTCATCAAAAGAAAAAAGAAAAAAAAAAAACATTACGTAGAACTTGCCTAATCTTTCAAGTATTTATGTGTTTAGTCGTTAGATTTTCTTTAGGTGATAGTAAACAAATAAAAAAATTGATAAGATATCGTTCATTTGATAAATTTGTAGATGGTTATCCGACTCTATCCTTAATCCTTTTAAGATCTTTTTCACATTCTCCACGTAACCAAAACCTAATGTGAAAAAAACAAAATTTCTAACTAATATCTTGGGTTATGGTTCTTATGGAATGTAATTAATTAAATTTTTTTTGGTCAAAAACTTAATTTCATCCCAAATAAGGGTTTTTTTTTTTTTTTTTGCCATCTGCATTCGTCAATCAGTTTCTTTTTTTTACTCTAAATTCTTCTATCGTTTCTAAATTTTTTTTTTTTTTTTTCTATCATAATTTTTGTCACTAACTTGTGACGAAGCCAACATAAATAAATTAATTACGACGCAATATTTTGGTAAATAAGGTAATGGACTTTGAAAGTTTTGAAGTCCACAGCTGGCATTAAATTCGAAACGGAAGTTTTATCTCCGCTAAACCCAATTAAAATCCCCAAGTTTAGCTTTTAGTCCCTAATTCCTCAATTTCGAATCAAAGCTCTACTTCGCCGGAAACAATGGATGATAGCAATAACACTGCCAGTAATGTGGCCCGAGCGATTCTCACCGTCCTCGATTACAACTCCACCTCCGATGCTCGTAAAGCGGCGGTTGCATTCCTTGAATCTGTAATGATTATCTTTTTTTTCCCAGCTTTCTTTCTGTGATCAATCTGCGTCTATGTTGAATGTTGTGTTGTGAGCTCTAGCTTCCGTGTTAGTAACCAGTGATCTTGCCTTAGGGTTTTTTGCGGGAAAAGAAATAGATTAAGCCTCTGCCTTACTTTTCTGGTTTTAGGGATTGTGTTATGATTATAGTTGGTGCGCTTTTGTCATAATACTCTGCTAGGGTTTGATTACTAGAGCTTTAAAAATTTCGTTCCAGCTCTTGTTTAGCTTATAGATCCCGTTCAGAGATGGTTGCCTGTTATTTAAACATCTTACTGGTTGAAGAAGTTTTTTCTTCTGCTAAATTCATATAACTTGAGTTTATTTCCACCAAAAACTGTTTTTATGATTGAGCTATCTGTCTTCTGTTTTCCTTCAAGATTAAATCTGGAGATATCAGGGTTCTAGCAACTGTTTCCTTACTTCTAGTGAAAAAGGAGTGTTCTTCAGAAATTCGTCTGCATGCCTTCAAAATGCTACAGGTATTTACGAAGCTGTATTGCTTTGAGACATCATTTTCTTAATCCATTTACTGCTGTTGCTGAGTTCAGCTGGGAAAGCTTAGGTAGTTAGATTTGCTAATTTAAAGGTCACTGTTTGCTTCTTTTTTTTTTTTTAAGTTAAATCTATGAAAATGTTAGCTTTCCTCCAATAGTCGGGAGGTCCAGTTTGACAAATGAGATAATACGGAGACTCTTCCAGCAAAGGATTAATATGGCATGCCAAATTTGATATATTTCTTTAGTATATTTGAAACGTTTACTTTTGGGACCTTATGTCAGTGCTGTTAATGTAATGAGGTTACCATATCACTACATATTTTTTGAATAAACCTCAACTCTACGTAATGTCTCAGTGCAGCATGTTGTGTGCTATGCCTAACCCGTATACGTGATAAGTGCGATTTACTATATTAGGAAGAGTATATCAACTTTATGATGTAGCATTTTCTCCTTTTTGCAGCATTTGGTCAGACTACGGTGGGAGGAATTAAACCCCTCAGAGCGCAGGGATTTTGCCAAGGTCTCTGTTGAACTAATGTCACAGATTGCTAGTCCATGTGAGGAATGGTCTCTGAAGAGTCAGTCAGCTGCCCTTGTAGCTGAGGTAGGAGTTTAAATATAATTGAGTTTCACCCATCATCATTAGTGTTTGCTTTAATTCGGTTTGTGTGGATTAATATTGTCTCAATCCTGCAGATAGTTAGAAGAGAAGGTCCCGATCTTTGGCAGGAGTTGTTTCCTTCGCTAGCTTCCTTGTCTGCACAGGGCCCATTACAAGTAAACTGCTTTCTCATTTCTTATGTGTTCATTTCTTTTAGTGCAAACATATAAAGTGTTGCTCAATCATCTTAAACACTAGGCTGAAGTGGTCTCAATGATGCTGAGATGGCTTCCTGAAGATATTACAGTTCACAATGAGGACTTGGAAGGTAAATAAGTGTAGTGTTGTTATACTTTTTCTTTACAGTTGTCTTTCTGTGGGGCTCAACTATTTAGTTGTATAGTTTTCCTCATGATATCTGTATTTAGTGAGGTTGTCAAAACGCGTATTCTCTAACCTTTAAAAAATTATTTTATTAAATGC
The DNA here is from genome assembly GCA_900406245.1 of Odontarrhena argentea. Taxonomy (NCBI): domain Eukaryota; kingdom Viridiplantae; phylum Streptophyta; class Magnoliopsida; order Brassicales; family Brassicaceae; genus Odontarrhena; species Odontarrhena argentea. Next base: position 44,691 of record OVAF01000103.1, on the reverse strand, counting down.
ACACTTTCTTGTTAGTTTTTTTGGTCGTTAGTTCGGTTACACATTTTACCAAAAAAGTGGCACCTTAATCGGGAAAGTACCTCTTATGTCTATATTTTGCATCTAAAAACAGCCTTTATTCCACTCTAACTTCTCCTGCAACTTTCTCATCAGGTGACAGGCGTCGGCTACTATTGCGGGGACTCACTGAATCTTTGCCGGAGATTTTGCCCTTATTGTATAATGTGCGCCACAATCTTGTCTATTCATTAGAGTTGTTTGTCGTAGCGCTAATTTGAGGCATTACTTAAAATGCAGCTTCTCGAGAGACATTTTGGAGCTGCAATGAATGAAGCTACTAAGCAACAGGTTGACTTGGCAAAACAGCATGCGGCTGTGGTTATAGCTTGTTTAAATGCCATTAATGCATATGCCGAATGGGCTCCTTTTCTAGATCTTTCTAGATATGGAATTATTAATGGGTAAGGTAACTCATGCTAAAAGATTTATACAGATCATCAACATGCATAAATTTANTGCGGCTGTGGTTATAGCTTGTTTAAATGCCATTAATGCATATGCCGAATGGGCTCCTGTTCTAGATCTTTCTAGATATGGAATTATTAATGGGTAAGGTAACTCATGCTAAAAGATTTATACAGATCATCAACATGCATAAATTTCTTACTAAACTTGATTCGCGAACTCTTAATAGGTGTGGTGTCTTACTTTCTTCTCCTGACTTCCGTCTTCATGCTTGTGATTTTTTCAAACTTGTCTGCTCAAGGTAAGCAACTGGGCTTTTTGGCCTGATATTCTTCAATAATGACTATTAGGGATTTGAAAACTACGTTCCTTGTCTGCAGGAAAAGACCCAGTGATGCTTCTGATGCTGAATTCGATTCGGCAATTAGCAATCTGTTTCAGAGTCTGATGAATGTCTCCAGAGAATTCTTATACAGATCAGCCTCATGTGCTGGGGCTATAGATGAAAGTGATTATGAGTTTGCTGAGTGTATATGTGAAAGTTTGGTTTCTTTAGGCTCAACAAACTTGCAATGTATTGCTACTGATGGTGGTGTTCTGGCTTTGTACCTTCAACAGGTACTGACGTCGCTGTATAATTTATTTGTATTCAAATTAAATGATGAGGCTGACCTTCTCTATTGTGCTCCTGGCAAACCCTGGGAAGTAAATCATTAGTTAGGATGCAGCTGCACTATTAATATATGACAGGCTTTTCCTTAGATAAAATAAATCGGTTCTTTTGCATTATGAGCTTACTTTTCCTAAAGATTGGTTATCTTTATCCGAATCATGCTGGAGTTTAATTACTGTTCTCATGAATTGTTGCTATGTGGTTTATGGCATTTTTGTTTTATTTGGCATTATTTTTATCTGCTAGTTCAAGCAAGTCTGTTTGACCCTTTTTTATTTATTTATTTTACTGTAGATGCTTGGTTTCTTTCAGCACTTTAAGTTGGGTCTTCATTTTGAAGCAATGCTCTTTTGGCTGGTATGTGATATTCTAATAACGACTTCTTCCAGTCCAACCATCCACTGGGAAGTATGAACCATAGAGATAGTGAAGATTTTTGGGCTGACATTAGCTTCTTTCGTTATCTTGTAGGCTTTAATGAGGGATTTACTTTCAAAGCCGAAGGCTGCTGCTAATCCAAGTGGAGAGGGACCACCAGTTGGTGGTGTTCAAAGTTCAAGCCAAGTTGATAACGAAAAGAAAAAAATTCTAAGTCTTGTTAGTGATAATATTTGTAGCGCAATCCTGGATGTATCTTTCCAGCGGATGCTCAAGAAAGAAAAAGTTCCTCCTCGTATTGCTGTCTCTCTTGGGCCACTAGAACTGTGGAGTGATGAGTTTGAAGGAAAGGGAGACTTTGGCCAATACCGATCCAGGCTTGTATGCTCCTGAGCCAAAAATAGTGAATAGTACTTCCCGGACAACAAATTAATCAGAAACTTGTTTCTTTGGTGCAGTTAGAATTGGTCAAGTTTATTGCTTCTCACAAGCCCCTTGTTGCTAGTACTAAAATATCTGAAAGGATTATCACTCTCCTTAAGGATCTTTTGGCTTCTCCAGTGCCTCTTCAGGTTTTGTCACTAAGACTTTCTTCTTTGTTGAGTTTTCTTCCAACTTGCAACCTTAGATAGCTGTCGTAATCAGTACTTTTGTATTGATCATACAAACTTGCATGCATTTTCAGGATGTAGCAGTGATGGACAGCCAGCAATTGGCATTTGATTGTATTGTGGCAACAGTGTTTGATGGATCAAATGAGTTTGCTAGTGGTAGCTCTGAAGTTCATTTTTCGTTGCGTGTAATATATGAGGGTATGTGGTAAAATATTTTATTTCCTTCCAGCTTTTGGTTGTTTTGTCATTTTAGAAGCCAGTCATTCAGTCTCGGGTTGTTGATGAGCAGGCTTGCTTCAGCAGCTCCTCTCTTTAAAATGGACTGAGCCGGAACTTATAAAAATGCATGGGCACTATTTGGATGCAATGGGCCCCTTTCTCAAGTACTTCCCGGATGTAGTTGGAAGTGTTATCAACAAATTATTTGAACTTCTTACCTCTCTTCCACATATTGTCAAGGTTTCCTTCTGTTATAGTTTTTTAGTGTTGGAACTTATCCATGCATATACATGCATACATATACAAATTAAATCAGACTAGTTTCAGAGGCTAGAGTCAAGAAGTGAATGAGTTTCTCATAGCTAATTTCCTTGGCAGGATCCAGCAACTAGTACTTCAAGGGTTGCAAGATTGCAGATTTGTACATCTTTTATACGAATGGCTAAAGCTGCTGAAAAAAGCATTCTGCCTCACATGAAGGTAAATTTGGTCTCTCACTCCTTCAGTCCTTCCCTTTTGTGACTCAGATACAAAACAAGGCACCTATAAATAAATGTTATCTTAAGGCTGGAAAGTTCCCCTGTGATTTGATAAGCTTGCGTGCTCTGGCATATTGGAGATCATGTGTAAAAAACCGTTAGCTGACTGTTCATATGCAGGATTTCAATAAGGGGTGTCTGGTTTGTTCACCTTGTTGAAATTAAGCAACATAATACCTCTTATTGGTTGGTGATTTTTTTTCGTGAATCTCTTCTATTCATGATATGTAGAATATGACTTTATCCATGTGCTAAAAACTGATGAACTTATATTGTGAAGGTCGGCCTTTCATATGATTATTTTAAAGATGATTTCTATGACTGTTTGTTCATTGCAACATATTGACTGCCCAATATTTCTTCTGTATTGTTTCACATTGTCCTCTTAGAATTATAAATTTCATGTGATAATATTTTCGTTAACCCTCATCTCGGACTTCATGCTTTTGTACAGGCTATTGCTGATACAATGGCATATCTACAAAGAGAAGGAACTTTGCTCCGTGGGGAGCATAACATTCTGGGCGAAGCATTTCTTGTTATGGCTTCTGCAACAGGGTAAAATGAAGTTTCATTTGTTACATTTATCCAATGTCATATTTATCATGTTCTTAGATAAGACCTGGACTTGGTGCAGAGCTCAACAGCAGCAAGAAGTCCTTGCTTGGTTACTGGAACCATTGAGTCAACAGTGGATCCAATCAGAGTGGCAGAATAACTATCTATCAGACCCGATGGGTCTAGTTCGTTTATGCTCCAACACACCCTTCATGTGGTCTTTGTTCCATACAGTTACATTTTTTGAAAAGGCTCTCAAGAGAAGTGGACACAGAAAAAGCAACTTGAATACAAACTCAGTAACAATTCAAGATTTACATCCTATGGCTCATCATCTTTCTTGGATGTTGCCACCTCTCTTAAAAGTATGTGTATATTACCTCAAAACTTGGAGCACCTAAACATGGTTGCTACGAAAACCTGGTCAGGCTTTCTTTGAGATTAACATGATAACGCTTTATCTTGTGTACACAGCTGCTCCGAGTTATCCATTCCCTTTGGTCTCCCTCAGTATATCAAACACTACCCCCACAGATGAAGGCAGCAATGACAATGGCTGATGTTGAGCGATACAGTCTCCTCGGGGAAGCGAATCCTAAAGTGTCAAAGGTCTCGTCTGTATATGCTGATGGATCTTTTGATGGTGGTAAAGAAGGACAATCTGAGGCAAATGAAACTGATGTGCGAAATTGGTTGAAAGGTATCCGAGATAGTGGGTATGTATCTAGTTACTCCTTTAGGCCTAAAACAGGACATTTTTATCTTTCTTCTCTTCTGCCTGTTATCAAAACATTGTCAACTTTTGAATGAAAAATATTGTTGTCTGCATATGCAGATATTACGTATTGGGTCTATCAGCAACTGTTGGAGATGCATTCTTCAAATGCTTAGATGCTAACTACGTCGCAGTGGCACTCATGGAGAACTTACAGTCGATGGAGTTCAGGCACATGCGACAGCTTATTCATTCTTTTGTAGTTTACGTAGTCAAGTCTTGTCCTGCGGATATGTGGCAGCCATGGCTTGAAGTGCTCCTGCACCCACTATTTATTCATTGTCAGCAAGCTACTAGCTCCTCTTGGCCCAGTCTTATGCGTGAGGGCAGAGCACAAGTTCCAGATTCGTTCGGTGTACAAAATGGGCCGGACATGAAACTTGAAGTAATGGAAGAGAAATTGCTGAGGGAGTTAACTAGGGAGATCGCCACCCTCCTTTCAACCATGGCTTCTCCTGTTTTAAACCCTGGCCTTCCTGTGTTGGAGCATTCTGGCCATGTTGGCCGTGTGGACATGTCTTCTCTCAAGGATTTGCTTGCATTCAAATCCAACTCTATGGTGGGGTATGTATAATGTTCTCTCTTTTCAACTTACTCAAGGTAAATTTTGGATGAAAGAGGAGTTAACAATGTAGTGTTTGCAGTTTCCTCCTAAATCACAAAAACGTGGCTCTCCCAGTACTGCAGATCTGTTTGGAAGTATTTACATGGACAGATGGGGAAGCAACCACCAAAGTGTGTAGCTTTTGTGGTGTTGTTGTCCTTCTAGCGATTCTAACAAATAACGCTGAGCTCAGAGAATTTGTGTCCAAAGATTTGTTTTCTGCGGTCATTAGAGGCTTAGCCATGGAGTCAAATGCCATTAACAGCGCTGATCTAGTTAATCTATGCCGTGAAATATTTATTTATCTCTCTGACAGAGATGCAGCTCCCCGTCAGGTCAGTTTCTAGGAAGAATGAACACTCTCAAGTCCTTTTGCAAGATTTATTGTGAAATCCGACTACTCTTAAGAGTATTGGGAAAATTGTTTCTTGGCTTGATCGTTATCTCGATGAATTCAGGTTTTGCTTTCACTGCCTTGTCTCACTCCCAACGACTTGCGTGCGTTTGAAGAAACTGTGGCAAAAACTCCAAGTCCCAAAGAGCAGAAGCAACTCATGAAGAGCTTGTTGCTGTTAGGTACAGGGAATAACTTAAAAGCACTAGCTGCTCAGAAAACCGTGAATGTCATCACCAACGTCACATGTGAGCATCCCCCAACTCTTCTTCTACAAGGCTCAGCTTAGATATTTTCAGCATTGCCTAACTTTTGACATTGTTTTCTTTTAACTTTTTTCTACCTCTAGTACGGTCACGTGGGCCAACAAACACTTCAGAAGCGAAAGAAGAAGAAGGGGAAACAATCGGGTTGGCCAGTGTTTTGTGAGATGTGAACCATCATAGTATGAAGTTGAACAGAGGCAGGAGGATGAATTCTTACAACGTAAACGAAGTTGTACAGATGTAAATTACTCAAGTTAGAAGTTTGCAAGAGAGGCAACAAATAGCAGCTTTTTGTTTTTGTTTGGCACACAGATGATGATCAGAAGAGAGGTGTTTCTGTGAAGCTTATGATGCATAAACGAGTTTCCCTTATGGAACTTGGTACCATGCTACTTGTGTAGAACGTGTGCTTTGTTTGTTGTACACAATTCCAAAAACCTTGACTCATCCATGATTGATGAAGAAAAAGCTCTGACGTAGTGTTTAGAAGGTTTTTTTTTTTTAATCACTCTGCTAAAGTAGAAAAAAAGAGAGACTCTCTAGACCCATCAACTTTACCATATTTTAAAAAAAAATAATTTGTAAGAAAAAAAAGGAGGGAATAATCTTTTTCCAATCACCCAATTTAGTAAAACTTTTGAAATATCTTTTTGTGCAAGCATCTTTTGTTTTTTGTCTTTGTTTTTAAGCCTATGGCCCTCTTGTTTTTGCTCGACAAGTTTTTTCCTCTTTATTGTCATCTTATTCAAATAAACAATAGACGACGAGCAGAACTGGAGCATGAGTTGGTAACCTGAAACAAAAGTAAAAGGAAATCAACTTAGGGAACGGCAAATTATATATTAGAAATTATATACATATTATAAAAATATTTTCTTATCATGATTAGGTAAATTCGGGATTATGATATTAATTGAGTATTTTGGATGGGTAGTTGATGCATTTTGCACATGACCCATCGATTCGAAAAGAGATGGATGTTTATACAGTATCATTTTTTTTTTTTTTTGGCCCTACTTAATTTGGCATCATAATTTTCATTAACAGATTTCGCATGACCTTCAGATATCTGAAAAGCCACGGCCCAATTATTATATGCAACCTTTTTTTTTTTAAACAATTATATGGAGTTATAAATTTATAATAGTGATAATACAGAAAATCTGTTCGTGAGAACGATATATTGCTACCATTATCTTTTTTTTTTCTACCATTATCTAAGATTACGTGTTTCCTCGGTTGTGTTGTAATTTGTAAATATTTTAGTATTATCCATTTTTCGTTAGTAATCAACTATCTTTCATTCCATGCTCGGCACTAAAATTGCACGTCAAATATGTATTTAGAATAATAATTTAGTATAACAAAGTTCGTATAGCTGTTTGATAATTTTCACGATGTGGACAGACTTTGAATCTTGTGTGATTAGATCAAGACCTTAGTATATTATTAGTATATTATCGTCACGTAGATTCAATCTTGGTCTGATTATTATTAATTTATTAATTGGATTTTGACTCAATTATTGCTTATTGAGATCACTATAATCCCTCTCATTTTAATAATAGAAAACACTATAATAATATATATGGTCGATGAATTAGACACATTTTTTTTCAATCTTTCTTGTACTTAATAAAAGTTTCATATTTGTCCATATTATGGGTAATATCCATACCAATATCTTTTTTCGGTTTTAAATATATATTTATATAAGTGTCGTTCTAGTTTTTCACTCATATTAACAAAAAAAACATATCATATTTTTAAAATAAGACGTTTATCTTCTTTATTAAATTTGTGGTTAAACTCGATATTTTAAACTAAAAATAACATTAGAAAACGAAATACGACAGCTAATTTAAAAAAAAAAAAAAAAAGTCTGAAATAATACTTAATTAGAAATGGAAGAAGTACAAAATTTATTTTTATAAAAACATATATTATCCAATAATATAGAAATGGTTCTTTAACAAACAAATTATGAAATGTACTTTCGTTATTTGTTTATAACAAAAACCTAAGAAAGAAAAAAAAAAATGGTTAACATAATTAGCTAATCAATTTTATGATAATGACATTTTGCTTACAGGAGCAAAGTCGGCACAAATCTGATTATCATAAAAATGGCTGCAGGCAATAGTTGACCCAAGAAAAAAAAAGGAAAAAGGTCGGCAGTAATCTAAAAATTCTATGAGTTTTGCATGAACTGATAATTGACCGAGTGACTCTTATATGTAAGAGATTGGATCATTTCTTTATTACTTTCGCTTGGGATTTAGATCCCATCAGCAATATTTGTTTTTTTCTTTCTTCAAAAACCGTATTAGTTATTATAAGAATGAATTCGCATAACATAATAGTTAAACCAAAACAAAACCAACAACTTAAAATTAAAATTAGCTAAAACATATCTTCTATACTCTCTTATTTAAATTTAGCATTGATATTGTTCCAATTCTCAGAATATACAATGGTTTTCGATCCAAGAAAAACCGCACTAAAATCAAGCATGCAATTAAGCTCATCATCACCATTCACCAATGCCGCGCTCTTGACACTAAGGTGGATCTCTAACACTGTTGTCGTGCCGAAAACATACTTAACCATATAGTTAGCACATGTTTTAGTTTCTTTCTTTAAATGTTTAAGTTAAATCTATGAGAATAATACATGTATACAAAGTGTAAACTACAATTAGATTGTATATTAGAAGTGCATCCATCATCCATGCATATTAACATTTTGGGATCTACATTTCAAGAAGAAAAAAATAAAACATTATAGATTAATNCTCTCTCTCCTATTCGGCTTGTCTGTGTCTCTCTCTCTCCACTGTGTTTAGAAATTAAAAATCTCGTCTTTCTCGAAAAAGGACCATACACGTCTCTCTCTCTCTCTCTAAATTCGTATAATTCCTCAGTCCCGCAATTTTCTCCCTTTGATTCCTTGATTTTCTATCTTTCGATTCGCCTGTCTCTCTCTTTGTGGTTTTGCATCCTAGCCTCTAGCTTTGGAGCTTCGAAATTTCGAATTTCGTTCTCCCTATTGGATCTTTTTGTTTTCTAGCTCGTGATCTTGCTCTTTTTAGACAAATAAAACAAATCATACATAGCTGTTCATCACCTGGAACCTTTTGAGGTAAGATATTCAGATCCACACCTTATTGTTTTTCTGTCGTTGCTGTGTAAATGGAGGCAAAAACCTCTTCGGTGATTTAGTTCTTGTCGTGCTTTAGGTGTGGGTGGTTGCCTTCTTACCAAAACTGTTAGTTTGAGAATTTTGGTTTTGTGTTGTCTCTTCTTTTTAGAGTAACGAGTCCCTCTGATTCGGATTTTACTTTTTTTTTTTCCCAACCTTTTTTAAATTTCAATATGTAATCTTTTAAGGTCAAAGCTGTTTCATTACATCTTCACTAGTCCTAGTAGAAAACACTCTGTTTTTTTTCCTGATTTGCATTTGTAGAAATATTTAATCAGATTTTGCTGGTTGCTCTTTATTTGTATACAGGAACTGTTTCCATGGACAGCTCGGAAATTTGAAAAGATTTCCGATTGCTGCTCCAAGATCTGAATCTCCATCGTTGATAAAAGTATATTGGTGGATCTTGAAGATGGCATCACATTTCGCTTCTTTCTTCTCCAATTTGCCTTCTTTATCCACCTCTGATCACGCCTCTGTGGTTGCTTTGAATCTCTTTGTTGCACTTCTCTGTGCTTGTATTGTGCTTGGCCATCTTTTAGAGGAATACCGATGGATGAACGAATCTATCACTGCCTTGTTGATTGTAAGTTGACTCATTCATTATATATTCATCACTTTTGAGTTATATGACAATTTTTGTATCATCTTGGTAAACTTTCAGGGGCTTGCCACTGGTGTTGTCATTTTGTTGTTTAGTAGCGGAAAAAGCTCGCGTCTTCTCGTCTTCAGTGAAGATCTCTTCTTCATTTATCTCTTGCCACCCATTATATTCAATGCAGGGTCTCTTTTTACATCCCTTTTATCCTACAACTTACTTTGCTACAGTTTTTATGTTATAATGTCGTGAACGATCTGTTTAGTTGCACGAGCTTCACCTACAAAAGTTACATAAAACACACTTGGCAACATAAATTAGTTTCATGTGATTTGAGGGGATATTAGCAAGTTGGAACCTTTACAGATATTGATTAGAAAGCTAAGTTACATCAACCTTTTTTAGTACTCGTGATTGTTAGAAAGACAAAAGGAGTAACTAGTTAGATATATCCACGTACAAGTAAGTGGTCCTGGTCTGATTTGTCATGGGATTACTCTGTTCAGCCTCGTTTTCCATAGATGCTTTCCAGATCTTTCTCACATGGATCATATGGTCTATTTCAGGTTTCAAGTTAAAAAGAAGCAATTTTTCCGCAATTTTGTGACTATTATGCTTTTTGGAGCTATTGGGACTGTTATTTCTTGCACTGTCATATCTCTAGGTACCTTCTTCCCATTCCATCTGGCTACAACACCATTGAAAAGTTGTTCATTAATCGGTTTAGTTTTGTGTATATACTGATAATGGTGCTGGTTGACACAGGTGTCATGCAGTTCTTTAAGGAATTGGACATTGGGACCTTTGACTTGGGTGATTATCTTGGTAATGCCTCAAACCAATGGCTTTTTTCTTCGCTTTATCAGTTTCACTTCAGGAGGCCTAATTTGCTTTTCTGTGTTTTCATTTTCAGCAATTGGTGCTATATTTGCTGCAACAGATTCTGTGTGCACACTGCAGGTAAGGTGCTTTCTCCTATAACGGAAAGTACTTAACAAACCCCCCAACCAAACTCATGTGTTTGCGTTATAGGTTCTGAATCAAGATGAGACACCTTTGCTTTACAGTCTTGTATTTGGAGAGGGTGTTGTGAATGATGCCACGTCAGTTGTGCTCTTCAACGCAATTCAGAGCTTTGACCTCACCCACCTTAATCATGAAGCTGCTTTTCGGCTTCTTGGAAACTTCTCGTATTTGTTTCTCCTGAGCACTTTGCTTGGTGTTGCTGTAAGTCCATTGTTTGATTCTCTGTCTTACTCTCTTTTGGCTGCTATTTGCATTCTCTTGTGTTCACATTATCTCCGATCTTTGCTATTCATCTTGCAGACCGGTTTGATAAGTGCGTATATCATCAAGAAGCTATATTTTGGAAGGTACATAGTCTGTGTCATATACATGACTCTGTTTCTATAAGTTGTTTCCAGTTTAATCTAAATTGATGTATGTATCACTCCATGTCTCAGGCACTCAACAGACAGAGAAGTCGCCCTCATGATGCTTATGGCATATCTTTCTTATATGCTCGCTGAGGTTAGGTTCTTTGAAATATCTTACCTTTTTGTTAGATGAATTTTCAGCATGAGCATAGTCAATCGCATTCAGACACAAAATATATTTTGATGTTTTGAATTGGGTTGCAGCTTTTCGACTTGAGCGGTATCCTCACTGTGTTTTTCTGTGGGATTGTGATGTCCCATTACACCTGGCACAACGTAACCGAGAGCTCAAGAATAACTACCAAGTAGGCAATCTCCAATTTCTCCACCTTTTGCTGAGACAGATTCAGATCATAGCACTTTGTACCACGTGATGCTTATCGTATGCATTTTAATTATTCAGGCATACCTTTGCAACTTTGTCGTTTCTTGCGGAGACATTTATATTCCTGTATGTGGGAATGGATGCCTTGGACATTGAGAAGTGGAGATCCGTGAGTGACAGCCCAGGAACGTCAGTCGCAGTGAGCTCAATCCTAATGGGCTTGGTCATGCTTGGAAGAGCAGCATTCGTCTTTCCGTTATCGTTTTTATCGAACTTAGCCAAGAAGAACCAAAACGAGAGAATCAACTTCAAGATGCAAGTATGTATCATGCTACTTAGTACCAATGAATTTATAGTTTCTTTTGGATCTTTAACCGCTTACATCTATATTTTTTCTTCCCATCTTCTAGGTTGTGATTTGGTGGGCTGGTCTAATGAGAGGGGCTGTATCAATGGCTCTTGCATACAACAAGGTATAGAAAGAGTGTCTTTAGGAAGCTTCAGATGACACAAATCATTATTTAACACTTTTATTGCAGTTTACAAGCTCCGGACACACAGATTTACGCGGGAATGCCATCATGATTACCAGTACTATAACCGTATGTCTTTTTAGCACCGTGGTAAGCTATCTTTGGATATTTATTGAGTTACAATTGCATACTCCTTTGTTGGATTGGGTGTGGTTAATAGAATATCTTGAACCGGGATTTCAGGTGTTTGGTATGCTGACCAAACCGCTCATAAGTTACCTATTACCGCACCAGAGAGCCACCACGAGCATGTTATCTGAGGACAACACCCCAAAATCCATTCAGATCCCTTTGCTGGATCAAGACTCATTCATTGAGTTTGCAGGGAACCACAATGTGCCTCGGCCTGACAGTATACGTGGCTTCTTAACACGGCCCACTCGCACCGTGCATTATTACTGGAGACAATTTGATGACTCCTTCATGCGACCTGTCTTTGGAGGCCGTGGCTTTGTCCCCTTTGTCCCTGGTTCTCCAACTGAGAGAGACCCTCCTGATCTCAGTAAAGCTTGAGTATAAAGTGGAAGTAAACAGGGCGTTTTTTTGTAGAAAAGGGTGATTGAATTATGCGTTTGTGTAATTATTATCCATTTGTATAATTGTTTGTGAGGGACAGAAAGCTGTCCTACGTTTTGGGTGGTCAAAGTAACACACGGAAACTTGGAAGGGTTTGGTTGATGTATATTCATATTTGTTTTGTTGTACTTTATAGCAAAGACCTCACTTGTTGACCGGATCGAATTGGTGCGGTTTTGTTCGGTTTTGGACAACTGGAAGAAAAAAAGTAATAAAGGCTCTATTTATTGTTATACTTGCGTCAAAACAAATACTCCGTGACTAAACAATTTTATTGTTTTAAACTTAAACAATTTTATTGTTCTAAGAAAAACTGTGTTGCACAATGCACACAATCAAAAGCGGGTGCAATGTGTCGAAGGTCAATATTGATCCTCATTTTCTTCGGATTCTATGAAACACAATCATCTTTAACGCTGATTCTTCAACACAAAGATTTTCAAATTCTAATCATTTAAGATTAATTCATCCCAAAAATCAAATTACTCATTCCAACATTCCATGTTGAAATCTTTATAATGACAATCACTATGCTTACACTTTTTAAATAGATGTTTGTAAGTCTTTTTTCAATAAATAACTTATATTACAAGAGGAACCAAATCAATAGAGTTTAAGAGACAAAATCTTAAACAAAGACCACATGAAAACCACCAAAGACCCCAAGTTTACATGGAACTGGGTTAAAAAACGAAATCAACATAAGAAAAGCAAGTATCAATTAAGCAACATATATAGTATATTTTCCAAAATCCCTTTATGCATATAGCTTAGTATATATTGCATATATGCTAATATGTGTGTGTATATATATATATATATATATATATATATATAGTTGAGTATATATGCCCATAGTTTTCTATATGTATTATGTATATGGTCATTCTCTGTTATGGGGTTAATTGGTTGAAAACTAGGTGACACTCCGTCCTTTAGCGCGGAGACTTATCAATATTCAAACAAAAATTCTGGAGTATAAAGATAAGGAAGCTTTTGCCCAATCAAAGAAAAACTAAACATAAGAAAACAAATAACGTGGCTAACACATACAATAAACTTAATTACCTGTAAAAAAAACAAAAATTAACTCTACTCTAATACATAACAGTAAACACTAACATTTTTGTAGTACAACAAACACGAAACTAAACATGAAGTTCATAAGGCCAACTTGCTCAAAATGTTAAACACATTTTATATCAATTAAATTTAGTAAAAGGATACAAAATCTACCCTTACTATATTTTTAATATTGATTTAGGTAATTGGATTGGTATCCATATACCTATCCTAGTTGAGAACGAAGATGAAAACATGCATGATGTATCCTAGGACTACTTTTGCATATATATCTTCAAATCTTCTTGAAAATCTACCCTTAAAAGAACACATGTGTCATTGAAAATATATTAAAATAGTGAATCCGAAAGAGTTTAACAACTTAAAGATTTGCATATGNGCGTTGCGTGGATGAGATTGTAAAATTAAAAATTGACATTTTTAAAATAGGTTTGTAATAAGATATTATTGATTGGTAAGGACGGTAGGGACTGTGGTTGTAAACTTTTTCTTTTTTAATTGGTTGTGGTTGTACAGAATTTGGTTGCAAAATAATAAAAGCCAGATTTTGCAGTTTTTAAAAAAGCTATCGTGTCAAAGAATAAGTAAATTAGAAAGTAGATGTGAGTGTTTTTAGGATACCGTTTAGGATTTTTAGGATCTTTAAAGTAAAAAAAAAAATCCGATTAGATAAATTCTGGCTTTTAGGTTTTTTTTTTTTTTATAAAAGCCTGACAATTTTGAAAGTCAGTGTACCAATCACAATTTTTTTCTATTATTTCGTGGATAACAATTAGAAAGGTTCATTGGGAAAAATATTTTGATAGTTTTTAAAATATATATAAAATATCAATACTAAATTATTTTTTTATTAGTTTTAGCTTTTATTGAATAATTTTTTTGCATGATTATAAAAAATCATGGTAATATTTGATTAAATCTTCTATAAGAAGTATAAATTATGTAAAATTTGTATTATAATATAAGTGTTAAGGAGTCCATATGTTTTTTACCTAATGAGTAAAAACAATAATGAAATAATGAAGTTATGGACTAACATATATGTAGAGGGAGCAAATAGAGGGACTAACAAAAAATAAGTTAAAAGTTTAAAGGGACACGTGGCAGCTTCTCGTAGCTAGTTGAGAATGGTAACCCTTCTATATTATAAAGATATTGATTTAGGTAATTGGATTGGTATCCATATACCTATCCTAGAATTTGAGAATGAAGATGAAAACATGCATGATGTATCCTAGGACTACTTTTGCATATATATCTTCAAATCTTCTTGAAAATCTACCCTTAAAAGAACACATGTGTCATTGAAAATATATTAAAATAGTGAATCCGAAAGAGTTTAACAACTTAAAGATTAAACAATAATTTATGGTTGCTTAAAAAAGATTAAGGAATCATTTATTAGTGATCCCTCCAAGTCCTGTAGTATGAAGGTGACCATTTTTGGTCATGGAACAAACACAATCATAAAGACTACATTTAATTAAAGATGTTTAGCTTCTCGACCTTAACTATCGACACCTACCAAATCGACTAATGCATAAATTAAATAGGAAAAACGTAAATACTCAAATGATCGATCACAACAATATGTAATTATTTTTTCTAATTATGAAAATCGAAAGTCTCGCCAAGATTGAGCTTAAATTATTGTTGAATATAGTCCGTAGACCAATCTGTTTTAGTAATAGTGCCTGAAATAGCACATATATTCAACGAAACATTAATTAAATCATCTTAGTTAAAAATGTAAAGAACTGTATATATATTATATAGAAGTCTTATGAATTTTTTATTTTCTAAAATCTCCGTTCGTCTTATACTAAAAAACTTCACACGTACAAAAATAAATGTATGTCTGACTCAACTTGAACCTAACACACCACTGTTTCAGTCTTTGTTTGAATGAGAAATGTTTTGATGATGAAAACATATCTATTAGTATTAATTAGCCAAGCAAAAGAGAAGGCCCATTCTCAAATTCTCTTGATTGTTTCTTACACCCATGCAACCAAGATGAATACTAACTTCCATCTCAAATTCGAGATAAAAAGTAGTTGTAATGTCATGTCTCGGATTCAATGAGGAGATTTAGCAAAGATAGCATTTTTCTAAGATATTTTTAAACACATTTTATACCAAATTTAAAATTTAACAACACTAAAGAAAAAGGAAAACCAGAGTTGGAAAATTAAATGTTGTTACAATATTATTTATGCCTAGAAAGATGTTGTTCTTTGGTGGAGGTAAATTAATATCTGTTTGCGTTACCATGATTACTCTTATTTATTAACCATATTTTATTTATTTCTAATTATTTTATCCTTTTCTTATAAGTGCTGAACCTACTCAAGACTCCGGAACAATACAAATTCCAAACAGTTGAAAAAAGTCAAAGGTGACTTTATCAAGTTCATGCATGACACTCCTAATGAGACCAAATTATAAGTAAATATTTCAGTTACATTGTTTAAATATTAAATCCAGTACTTGACAAAAAATGAAAATATTAAATCCAGTACATGAACAAAAAATGGCAAAGTTACATTTTAGTGATACAGAGAAAATGGTTTGGAATATTATAATCTTATATAATAAAGTAGGGTTTTTTCTCCCAACTATTCATGAGAGGCTGCCAANATTTGAGTATTTAAAAAGTAATTAACATAGAACCTACATAATTACTTATACAAAACACCACAAAAATTCGGAAGTTAATTACAGTAGTGAGTTGTGGTTTAGCCGTTTAGGCGAGAGAGGGGTTTGAAGAAGCAGTGATTAAAGAAAGGGCATTAATTAATTAAATAATAAATTGAAAGAGGGTGAAAAACAGGAAAAAGGAGAGAATCACAGTTGATTATCGTTTTACTCCGACTCCGCCTCTCTTGTCTCCTTTACGCTTTCGAATCTTCTTTGCCCTTTTGGGGCTTTTGGGGTTTCGCTCTTCGATTTCTTCTTCCAATTCCTTCTTCGCTGCGTTTGATTCTACTAGAATTCGTTTCCCTCAAACCCTAATTTTCGTTTTGCTTTACAGTTTCCTTCTGATCCTTGGCGGCTTCTGTACGGAAACGATTTCTAGGGTTTTTAGTGCTTTTTTACTCTTTTCTCGGTTTGGGGATTTTTTCTGTTCTGGGTCTGAGAATCGGCGTTAGACACTGATAGAGAGCTTCGTCGCAGCGTAGCTTCTCTCTTCTCTGGTGGTTTTTTTTTTTCCTCTTTTGGGTTTATCTTCCTTGGCGTTGAAGAAATGGAGGAAATTAAGGAGGAGATTGATTTGAAGGTCTTCGAGGTAATGAAAGAGTCTCTCGGTAAGAAAATGGACAAGATTAAATCTCATGCGGATGATGTACTTGTCTTCACTCTTCAGTGGAAGGATTTAGAGGAGTATCTCAACTTAGTGGAAGCCAAGGTAGAGAATAGGTTAATGGAAGTCAAGTCCAGGGAGGTGGAGTTGCGCAAGGAAAGGCTTGCACTTGATGAGAGGGCTAAAGTGGTTGCAGCAGCTGAGGCTGAGATGAGTGATTTAGAGACGAAAGCTGATGGCTTTAGGACTCAGATTGTGGAGAAAACTAAAGAATTGGACTTTCTTAGGAATCGGATCGACTGTTGTGTAGGTGAGTTCAAGCTTGAGGAGATGAAACTCATCCAGCTTAGGACATCGGTGGGAGAGTGTGTGGTTGAGCATAGGTCAAAGACTAGTCAACTTGATGAGGTGGTGAAGTTGTTGAGTAACACTCAGGCTGATCTTGTGAGGAGTTTAGATCGCAGGAGCGAATTGGAGGAGGAAATGAAGAGAAAGACTAAAGCTCTCACTTTGGTTCTGGATAAAATTGCGGAATGTGAGAAGCTGCTTGAGGCACGTTCCTCAGAACTAAGGACGACTCAGGACGAGCTTGAATTGAAAGGGAATCAGTTACAACAGATGAACATTGATCTTGAGAGGCGTCGAGGCGAGCTCAGCGCGGAGGAGGAGCATTTGGGTGGGACTCAAGCTCGTAGTAGAGTATTAGAAGAGGAAATAGAGAGAAAGGGGAAGGAACTATCAGCGGTTCTTCATGGAATTGCAGACTCTGGCAAGCGGCTTAAATTAGTGGAAGAGCAACTAGATTCTCAAAAGAAGCTGCTCGAGACACGGTCCTCAGAACTTGATTCTAAAGAAAAAGAGTTGGAAGGACTGCGAGAGGCGGGAAGATGTTCCAGTATGGACCTTGACTTGAGGGAGCATCGGTTGAAGGACGTTTCTGAACAAGTGGAATCAAAATCTAAGGAATTAAACAAGATTGAAAAGCTGATTGAGGAAAAGAATGCACATTGTATATCAATCAAGACTTTGATCGAAGAACACGCTGAAGAACTTGTTTCTAAGGAGAAGAAACAAAATGAGATGACGGAGGCTATTCACAAGTTATCCATGGAGATTTCCTCTAAAGAAAAGACTTTGGAAAGAGCTAAAGTTTTCATCGAGCAGCGCTCTGAGAAACTACAATCAAAAGAAAGACGTCTAGAAAGATGCACTGCAGAGTACGATTCAAAGAAAAAGGAACTTCGCTCTGTGAAGGGTGAGTTAAATTCGTTGCAGTCTCTCATCATCGAGAGAAATAAACAATTCGAGGAAGGAGAGAAGAAAATGCACCATATTGATAACTCCAATAAAGAACTTCTTAGACAACTCCAGTTGAAAAAAGAAGAGGTTTGTACGATCAACAATGCTATCAGGGAATGCTCAGTTGAACTGGAATCTAAGAGGGGACAGTATGATCAGGTTCAAACCTCAATCACTGACCTTACTGCTCAGCTCAATTCAAAAGAGCGTGATCTTTTTTCTGTCGATAAAAAGATTCAAGAAAGCTTAGAAGACTTCCGGTCAAAAGAGGAGCAACAAGTCAGAATAGAAGTATCATTGATGGAACGTGAGCAAAAACTTGGACTGAAGGAAAAGCAGTTGGATGCCCTCTCAGAAAAGATTGAACTGAAAGAGAAGGACCTTGATGTGCAGGAGAAAAGGATTGATGAAAAAGGTCAGGAGGTTGCACAATGTGTTGAGGCTTGTGAGCGAAAAGCAAACGAACTGTTTAGCTTTTTACAACAAGGCAACCCGGATCAACATGTTAACTTGTTACAAGATGCGAATGTACGAGACGATAAAACTTTGCAGTTACTCTTACAGGGACATCTTAAGAAATGTCCTCAGCTCTATCACGATGTTTCAAGTGCTCTAAAAACGTCTTCTGACCCTGCAAAGCTGGCGCTAGACACAATACAAGAGCTTTACTCTGCTCATCTAAGAATGGCAGTATCAAATCGTGATCCAAATGGTGTTAGAAGGAGTATCATATGCTTGCTGGATTGCTTAATGGATATCTCACCAAAACCGCAGACTGAAGTACATGAAGAAGCTATGAAGTTTGCCATCGAATGGAAGAACACAACACTGGTTAAGGCAGATAATCCAATTGAGGTGTTGTTTTTTTTGCATTTTCTAGCAGCATTCAGTTTGGCATACACTTTCGGCGCTGACAAAGTCCACAATCTTTTTGATGCCACCTTTCTTGGTAAATACGCTCCAAGTCTCTGTGAGACCCTTGGAATATCAGCTCTTGCACCTGGTACGTGTTGTTGGTAAAAAATTACTTTTTCTTCTTGTCCCTTTCTCTCCAAGTAACGTACGTGAACACCACCAGTGTCTGAAGTACCATTAAGATTCTTATATTGCCATATAATCTAGATAAATGGTTGTGCTCCAAAGAAACTCTACCAAATTTTAGACCTTTAATAAGTAACAGTCCAGTTCTATAGTAGCCTTGTGATGCTTATGGGAAGTCGTTTTTTTTTTCCAGTCACCAATGAACGGCATCCGCCTGAAGCGCCAATTAACAATAGTAGCGGTTCGCTCTCCCCTGATGTCCAAGAAATGGAAACAGTATCTCCATGGGATAATGAAGATATTCTCAGGGACCATGATGTCTCAGCTTCTTTTTCACCCAATGAAGTCTCTACTGAACTTCCATTGATTGAAAATCCAGGCAAGTTTGTCCTAAATTCTGTCAAGGATGCACTCACGGGTGCTCATCAGAGAGGGGAGTTGGGTTTAGCAGAGCCTATGGTTAAGACTTTGCTTCCCTTTCTGGAAGAGGTGACACGTGTTGTGAGCCCTATCGACCCCGATCTACAGTTAGATGCACCAAAAGTGGCACAACGATGGAGCAAGATGATGGGAACTAGTGGTCAATTGTCACCACTCGAGGCTTTGGGGTTTCTGCAATTCATTGTGGCGTATGGATTAGTGAATCGAACCAAACCAAATGAAACTCTACGGTTTGCCGTATATGTTGCTCATTTCAAACAGGCTCCAAAACTCTTTCACTCTCTTGGTCTCAGTGGTGCCATCCCAAGTAAGTTGCACTTCTGCAACACAATTGTTGTCTTTGCGTATTTTTAACAATTAATTCTCTTAAGAGTTGTGATACAGAAAAAAAAAAAAGGACTGCTGAAGTTTGATACTCCTGATCTTCACAGGTTTTGTTAAAGAGCTTCTAGACAATCGTCAGTATATTCCGGCAGTCCGGTTTATGGTTTGCTTCAACTTGACCAGCAATTGTTCTCCTCTGTTAGTCTTGAAGGAAGAGATCAGCAATCTTAGACGCTCTGCCAAGGCAAACAGAAGAGTTGAATCACAGGTTAAAGCTTGCTTTGATCAATCTCTTACTAGACTGTATAATTCCATTGTCATTGAGGGTTGTATTTGTAATCTGTGTTGGCTTCTAGGCTGAAGACAGAGATGCTGGAAAACTAAGAGAGATAATTGAGCTCATTGGAGACTTCAATCTAGAAGTTGATCTCCCTGTAGATCTTATCGTCAAGTTCATGGTTCCCCGGAAAACTCCAAATGAAAGTCGATGTATTGTCTCATCATCTGTCCAAATTCAACCTCCACAAATTCTACCACCCCCGCTTCATATGCAAGCTTCACACACAGTCATCCACAGCTCATACATTAGCACTCGTGGTGTGAACCAAAGCTATCCAGCAAGCCTTGGTGTGTCACCAAATCAACAGGTCTTAGACGTGGAAACATATGAAACCGTTGGTTCAACTGCGTTCCAGGGTCAATCCTCACACCAGGCTGGTAATAAACGTCCAAGGGTGGATTTTCGTTATCCTAGATCCGCGATTCGACGTTGCTTTGATCCATCAGGCAGTGGCAGATTCTAGGTGTCCTGTCACAAGGCTAAGGCTCCGTAGGAAGTAACTGGCAAGGATATATATATTTTGCCTTTTGATCTTATTTTACTGATTTTTATAAAAGGAATATGTAGAGAGATGGTCTTTTTGTTTCAGAGTTTGCGCTCAAGTTTCTCTAATCAGATTAATAATAATAATAATAATGTAAAAAGTTTCTAATGCTGGTTCTACTAATTTCTCTAGCATATATTTTATGTGTTGGTCATGTCGAATTGTATTATAGACTAGATTAGGATCCGCGTTAACACACGGGTAAAATNTCTAATGCTGGTTCTACTAATTTCTCTAGCATATATTTTATGTGTTGGTCATGTCGAATTGTATTATAGATAGTGGTAAATTTCACTTAGTTTATTAATTTATTAGACNTTATTTTTAAAATAGTTTCACCGTGTAAATACCTGTTTTAAACGCTCTACAATGTAAGTTGTTGAAACAATTCTGTAAGACATTTAAACTGTAAAACATTTTCTTGTAAAACTCAACACACATAAATATAAGACTTTTGAATTTTTAATATAACTTATTTCCTTATTCTATTGCGTAGTGTAATGAAAATTTCGTTATTCTATTTCGTAGGGTAATGAAAATTTAGAAATATGACTTATTTCTTTATTCGATTATGACATATTTTTTTGTCTTTTTGGTTTTTTCCATAATCTTTATTTGAGAAATGAATTTTAATGTATTCTTTAATTAAGAAAACGGAAAATAGAAACACATGACATCATATCGTGAGTTATATGACACGTGGCACGATCTCGTGAATTCTACTAATCGTGACACGTGTCGATCCCACATTAAACGCGTTCAGCTTTATTTAATAAGATAGTGGTAAATTTCACTTAGTTTATTAATTTATTAGACAAAAAAAAAAACTAGAAGTGGTGAGAAAGAGGATAATAACAACGTGATGTTTGTTTTAAAAGGTTTATCCTGGAAAGGCGGCGAGTAGGAGTATTTTACTGAGAATTTAAGATTGGTTGGGATAGTGGGGAACTTAGGGTTTCTGTGAGTAGCTTGATGGAGAAGGTAACGCGTAACTTAGAGCTTGTCGATTTTAGCAAGAACAACTTCCGTCGAACCCTAGATTCTCTCCAGGAAAGTGCTCATTCGCTTCTTCATCTTACCTTCCAATGGAAGGAGATCGAGTCGTATTTCGATTCCACCAAAAGCGTTCTCGAGGAGCGAGCCAAGGAACTAGAAGCCTTGGAGGAATCGATTGAAGCCCGGGCTCTCGAACTGGAGAAGAAGGACAAGGAGGTTTCTTCGATTCATGAGTCGATCAAAGCCAAACTCAGCGATTTGGAGAACAAGGAGAAGGTTTTGGATTTGGAACACAGGGCAGAGATCGTGAAAAGGAAGGAAGAGTTGGAGAATTTCACCAAGAGAATCGAATCTATGGAGAAATTATCGAATGACAAGTTGAAGGAACTCCAAGGTAAGGCAAAAGATCTCACATTGAAGCTGAAAGAAGTAGAACAACGTAAAGAAGAGATTCGCGCTGCAGAGAAGTCGAGAGTTGAATTTGAGCCACTAGTTTCATTGCTTGCTAAAAACATAGGCTCAACTGTGACGATGCCTACAAACTGTTCGACGTTTTACCTCAAAGAAAATGCAACAGATTTTGCGGATGATTTGGTCAAGAGAAACACAACATTGGCAAGAGTAATGCCGCATTTGGACCCGGCCAAGCTTGTTTTGGATGCTATACAGGGCTCTTTTAAGGAATACAAGAATAGAAAATTTGGAGAAACTGATGGTAAACTTGATAGTGTAGTTGATAGTTGCATTGTTCTGTTAGAGAAACTGATTAAGATGAATCCGGAAATCACACGAAAGGTGAAACAAGAGGCCACTCAACTTGGGAATGACTGGATAGGCGAGGCAAAAACCAATCCGAACAATTACTCGCGTGGTTTAGGTTGTTTGTTGTTTCTGGCTGCTTTTGGTCTGGCCTCTCAGACTACTCGCGAGGTGCTCTTCAACCTCTTAGAGCGTTTCCTTTTGTATGAGCGGGCCCCAAAACTGTTTCGGCTTCTGGGATTAGAAGATAAGGTTTCTGGTAATGCATGCTTCTTGTTTTTAGATTAATTCATGGTAGATACTGCCCAAAATCTGGAACTTCATACCCATTGCTCTACAGGTGCGGTTGAAACTCTAAAGAAAAAGGAAGAGTACCTTGCAACACTCAGATTCATCTGTGAATTCCGGCTATACAAGCTTTGTCCTGGAGGACGACCAGGAGCCCTCTTGCTTGATTTCATGGATTCCTCAGAAAAAGCAGCCCAGGTAATTGCTGGGACTGGAAACTCAACGGAGGCGCTGGTAAGCTAACCTCTCTCTTTGTGTGCTATTCAGTCTGGCTTATGATGTGTTATGTAAGTTGATTAAGCTTGTTGTCTTGTAGAGAGCAAGGAGGGAGAAGAGGAAAGCTGATGCAGTCATGGCCCTTGAGTATATCAGAGAAAAGAAAGCTGAGTCCATGTTTCCTTCTAAAACTCTTAAAAGGCTGATTGCACTGGAGAACGATGAATCAGCCCTGAGAGCAATGGAACCAGTCCATATAAGTTATGAGAAAAGACATAACAAGACCAACACTGTAAACAATTCTGAAGCTGCTTCTATGATTCCATATGAACATAAGCGTGAAATCAAACGTCCACGATTAGCTGAACCAATAACTCCATTTCAGAATTCAACAGGTGTGTTGATGCATGTATCAACCTTGCTCGTTACTTAGCAGCTGGACCCTGCATATCTATGTCATTTGTTTTTCATTGACTTGCACTCATANTGAAATCAAACGTCCACGATTAGCTGAACCAATAACTCCATTTCAGAATTCAACAGGTATGTTGATGCATGTATCAACCTTGCTCGTTACTTAGCAGCTGGACCCTGCATATCTATGTCATTTTTTTTTCATTGACTTGCACTCATGTAACCCTTAGAGTTTTTGCTTCCTTTGGCTTTTTGTTTGCTTCAGGAAATGCACAGAGAACATACTTCTGTACCTTCTTTCTACTTTGCTTCTTTTGGGAAATTTGCAGGCCACTTTTATCAAAGCTTTGTTCTTGTGTTAGAGAGACATGATTAGCNTGCACAGAGAACATACTTCTGTACCTTCTTTCTACTTTGCTTCTTTTGGGAAATTTGCGGGCCACTTTTATCAAAGCTTTGTTCTTGTGTTAGAGAGACATGATTAGCCGTAATTTGACTCTTTTCTCTGAATTGTGCAGATAACCGGCTTGGGAGTGTATCCGTTCCTTCAGGGGAGAAGACTGAAGAATCGGGAGTAAAGCATCAGCTAGATGTCAAAGCAACTTATCCACTGAACACTGAAACTAAGCCTAACATTCTGCGTGGTTCCATCAACGTAGACATGTTAAGAATGCTAGTAGAAAAGCAACCTCTAGTGGAGAGTGATCTCTCCAGTGCTCTAAAATGTACACCAGATCCAGCAAAACTTATTGTAGAAACATCCATGGCTCTGTGTCCTACAGACTCAGAAGGGGTTTACGAGTTCAAGCTGCTGATTACTTCAGCTAGCTGCTCCATATTGTTGAATCAGCTGAAGAAGCTCCAGCCTCACATTGGACATCCTGTGAAAGGCGACGTAAAAAAACTTGCAGTTTACTGGAAAGAAAGGCTTTCGAAGAGCAAGACGGACAAATTGGAAGTCGTTTGTTTCCTTCAGTTTCTGGGTATCTTCGGCATTGTCTCAGAGTTCAAGGCTGATGACCTTCTCAGTCTACTGGACAATTCTTATTGGCGAACTGTATGTCCTGATCTTTGCCACTTTCTCGGGCTTGTCAACGCAATTCCAGGTGAATCTCCTTCTTCTACTCTCACGCTATTACAAACTCTAGGTCAAAAGATTCAATGGAAATTACAGTCGGTTTAGCGAGATGCCTTCCGTTAACAATGTCTGAACTTGTAATCGGGTAGCGTCTGTTGTTTCACTCAAGATGGTCATATGGCTTTGTTTCTACAGGTTTCATTCAAAACCTCATTAAAACTGGACATCGTCTCAAGGCAATTGAGTACATATACTCATTGGATATGGTCCATAGATTCCAACCTGTTTCGGCTATTATAAACGATTTCTTGAGGATTACAAAGGAATATGGAGAAAAGTCGTTTAGAGATGCCAAGAATGATTCCACACTGCAGGTAAATTCCCGTTCTTTCTTTGTTCTCAACTTCTCTCAAGAAAACTTTAAAAATAGTTACTGAAAGCAGACTTCACAGGTCGCAGCCATAGACAAGCAGGTCAAATTGCTAAGAGCGGCCATTAGATGCATATCATCCCACAAGCTCGAATCAGAATTCCAAATCAGTAACTTTGAGGAACAAATCAAGTCGCTTCTGAAGCTTAGAAGAAACCCATCGGACGGATCTGGAGCCAAACCTGAGTTGGCAATTAAACAACCCCAGACGGCAAAACCACCAAAACTAGAAGAGGCTGGTTCTGTCACTAGCAGCAAACCTTTGGAACCATCAACAGAAGCTGCTTCCTCCTCCGTGAGCAAGCCCCATTCGACAAAGAAGAAGAAGAAGAATAGAGGACAAAAACGCAGTCTGTCGGAAAGCAATCTGATCTCAGGACACGTTGCTTCACAACCAAGCAACAACTTTCGGGGACATAGCTATTCCCTGAATCAACGACTGACTTGGCCGGTGGATTACGGCAGAAATTTTGGCGGAACTCTAAACCCAGGTTACAACTATAACCAGTGGACACAACCAGAGGAACCCCAAGTTTACCCACCTTATTACAATCCTTCTTTCTACAGGAATCAGTACTAGTTCGATTTACTTTTTACTATTTCAGGGATCTTGGGGATACTATAGCTTCTTGGTTTTTCTCTTCTCGTAGGATTGCTATATTCGATTCAACCAAAGTATGTGCCTTCGAGTTTTTGAAATTTTTAAGAGTCAATTCTATTAAAATCNACCTTATTACAATCCTTCTTTCTACAGGAATCAGTACTAGTTCGATTTACTTTTTACTATTTCAGGGATCTTGGGGATACTATAGCTTCTTGGTTTTTCTGTTCTCGTAGGATTGCTATATTCGATTCAACCAAAGTATGTGCCTTCGAGTTTTTGAAATTTTTAAGAGTCAATTCTATTAAAATCTGTATTGATATCAGATGGTTTAGAAAGATGCGGTACGTGATTTAAAATTTCAGATCCTTTTACTTTCATATTTTGTTTTCAATTTTTTTTTCCGTCGATCTCAAATGTCAGGATGGGCTCACATGTCAGGATGGGATCACTCAAGGTCATATAATGTGAAAAGCCTCTCATAATGGACATCCATGGTCTCCTTTTTCTTACGTTGTGCTTAAGTTGAAGTAAATCGTACCTAAAAAAAAAGCCAGTTAAAGACTCATAATTAAAAATATTCTGAGAATCTACGGGCAAGCTACTAGACAAAAAGTCAATGTGGAGAAGTCTGCTACCATTTTTGGGGGAAAAGAGCAGCTTGGCATTTTTAAGTAGGGGGTGTTGTAACTTATTTGAGTTTTCCATAATGTTTAAATTTAGTGCATCCAAAGTTGAAATGCTGTCCTCATGGACGGTAGGAATTAAATTTGGTTGGTTTGCTAAAAACTGATATATCTTAAGGAGGGAAAGAGATTTTGGTTAAGATCGATAGGGGCAATGGCGATGGCTATCTTTGTCATGTCTT
>OVAF01000103.1:0-13563 GCA_900406245.1 Odontarrhena argentea | reverse complement strand
TTGTGCTGAGACTGAAGAACTTGAGATTGTAGAAGTAGTGGAAACCAAGGAGCAGAGCATTCAAGTGGCGCCTTTGACTGCTAAAGGGTTTAAGAAGCCTTTATACAGAAGGAGTGAAGAGTCATCAAAGGCGGATTTTATAGAGATTCCAAAGACGGAAGTTAGTAGATTCTCGCATCAGATTCCTGCATTCAGACACGAGAGAAGAGCAACTCGTTTTGGAGATAGTGAATGCTGGGAGCTGGACCCTAAAGCCGTGGATGGTCTCTAACTTGAAGAACCAGTAAAAAGGCTATTTCATTTGTTAATCTCACATATCTGTCTAGTTGCCACATAACTTGTGGAATGGTGGGACGCTTAGTAGTAGTAATTAGGTATATTAATTAAACTGGTGCCTTTGTTATTTGTTATAATGACTCGTGGTCGTGGCCAAAGCAAACATTAGTACTACTAGAGTATGGTGTTGTCAATTCCGTTTAGTTAGAACAAAGAAAGATAAAAAATCAAATCAAATAAATTAAACGAGATCTACTCAGACAAGACAACTCAGATGAATAATGGTTAACCGGAAATAAAGTTAATTAAGGTTGGATACAAAAGCCAAACCACATTTAACCGGATAATTCAACGAACATTTCAATGGGAGNAGAACAAAGAAAGATAAAAAATCAAATCAAATAAATTAAACGAGATCTACTCAGACAACTCAGATGAATAATGGTTAACCGCAAATAAAGTTAATTAAGGTTGGATACAAAAGCCAAACCACATTTAACCAGATAATTCAACGAACATTTCAATGGGAGGAGAGACTGTTAAGTTGGAGAAGAAGACGGGAGAAGAGAAGAAGAAGCGATGAAGAGTGAGTTGTTCACTTCCACCACTCACCTCCATCCTTGTTCAATATTTGTTCCCAAAATACCCTCTAGAAAGTTCAGAATTACGATAAGGTCGTCTTCTTCGCCCGGAGTCCGACCCGACCCGTGGTCTCTCAGCGACGGTAACCCGGAGAGAGCGAAGCCGAGATATGAGAGACCGAAACACCCGTTATCGGACGACGACGCGAGGCGAATCATAAAGAAGAAGGCACAGTATCTAAGCACCTTGAGGAGGAACCAAGGGTCAAGAGCTATGACTCCCAAATGGATTAAGCGGACCCCTGAGCAGATGGTTATGTACTTGGAGGATGATCGGAACGGTCAGATGTACGGGAAGCATGTGGTTGCTGCGATTAAGACGGTGAGAGGTTTGTCGCAGAGGAGAGAAGGTAGTGCTGATATGAGGGTTGTGATGGGTAGCTTTGTTGCAAAGCTGAGTTTCAGAGATATGTGCGTTGTTTTGAAAGAACAGAGAGGTTGGAGACAAGTCAGAGACTTCTTCGCTTGGATGAAATTGCAGGTTCCAATCTTGTTCATCTGGGTTTTGCTTTGATTGCTTTGAGCCGAGGTGTTTACTTTCTGCGTCTGGTATAGAAATTTTGCATCTTTTTTCTTTCAGGCTTGCTGCATGGTCGTTTCAGTTAGGAAAGCCACAGACATAGGACTGCTTAATAATTGATTGTTTGTCTTTGCTTCTTTGTCTACTAGAGAGCTCTTTGCCTGCTCAACCTTGCCACATTTTTCTTACTTCAGTCTTGGTTTGTAAGCTTTAGATTTGATGAATTTTTGGTGACAGAATTTTCTGTCAACAGTTGAGCTACCGTCCAAGCGTGGTTGTCTACACTATAGTTCTTCGTTTGTACGGACAAGTCGGGAAGATAAAGCTGGCCGAGGAAACATTTTTGGAAATGCTCGAAGTGGGATGTGAACCAGATGTAGTAGCCTGTGGTACAATGTTGTGCACATATGCCAGATGGGGACGCCATAACGCTATGTTGACACTCTACAAAGCTGTGCAAGAAAGGCGAATGACCCTCTCTACATCTGTGTACAACTTCATGCTCTCATCTCTTCAGAAGAAATCACTCCATGAGAAAGTGATAGATTTGTGGTTAGATATGGTCGAGGAAGGTGTGCCAGCGACTGAATTCACATATACATTAGTTGTTAGTTCATATACCAAACAGGGTTTCAATGAGGAGGCATTGAAGGTTTTTGGTGAGATGAAGAACTTGGGGTTTGTCCCAGAAGAAGTAACGTACAGTTCAGTTATTGGCTTAAGTGTGAAGGCTGGTGACTGGGATCAGGCTATTAGATTGTACGAGGAGATGAGATATCAAGGAATCGTTCCGAGCAACTATACTTGTGCTTCTATGTTAAGTTTATATTACAAAATTGAGAACTACCCCAAAGCGCTTTCCCTCTTTGGAGACATGGAAAGAAACAAAATTCCAGCTGATGAGGTAATCCGTGGGTTGATCATCAGAATATATGGGAAGCTTGGGCTTTTCCATGATGCACAGATTATATTTGAAGAGACTGAACGTCTGAATCTACTGGCCAGTGAGAAAACATATTTGGCAATGTCTCAAGTTCATTTGAATTCGGGAAATGTTGTCAAAGCATTAGATATAATAGAAATGATGAAGACCAGAGATATTCCTCTTTCCAGATTTGCGTATATCGTCATGTTACAGTGCTATGTTAGAGTACAAAATGTAGAGTGTGCCGAGGATGCATTTCTGGCTTTATCAAAATCTGGCCTTCCTGATGCCAGTTCTTGTAACGACATGCTCAGTTTGTATAACAAGCTAAATTTAGGAGAAAAAGCTAAGGCTTTTATCAAGCAGATAGAGACAGATCAAGTGCAGTTCGATATAGAGCTTTACAAGACGGCTATGAGAGTGTATTGCAACGAGGGAATGGTCACAGAAGCGCAAGGGCTGATAGAGAAAATGAGTAGAGGGGGTCTGGTTAAGGATACCAGATTTGTACAAACACTTATAGACCTTATTCATATCAAAAGAAACAAGCTGGATAAAAATGAGGCAGTGATAAATGTGAGTCGACCTGATGTCACAGCTCTTGGAATGCTGCTTAGTTTGCGTCTAACAGAGGGTGATTTTAATGAGACCAAAACAATTTTAAAATTAATGCTCAAGACTGATCTTGGTTCATCAGCAGTAAATCGGGTCATAAACAGCTTTGTGAGAGAAGGTAAGTAAATTCAGTCTGGCATTTAGTTCCTTAGCTTTGGCTGTTTGTTAACAAGCTAACGATATATTTGTTCATATTTTTTATTTTATTCGCAGGGAATATATCTGAAGCAGAAATTCTTGCCGACTTGATTATCGAACTAGGACTCACGATAGAGGCGGAAACGGTCGCATCGTTGATTTCTGTATATGGAAGGCAACATAAGCTAAAAGAGGCAAAACGGCTTTACCTTGCAGCGGGAAGATCTTTAACTCTGGAGAAATCTGTTATCAACTCAATGATCGATGCTTATGTTAGATGTGGCTGGCTTGAAGCTGCATATGGACTCTTCATGGAGTCAGCAGGAAAGGGCTGTGACCCGGGTGTTGTTACCATCAGCGTACTTGTGAATGCCTTGACCAATCGAGGTATGAAAATGGAAAATTCTTTTCTTTCCAAAGAACTTAGAGAACTCAAGGCCAAGGGTGAATAATTATGTATGTCGAAGATTGTTCGAATGGCTTTGAAAGTCAGAATTCATTAATAACTGTTACATTTCAACCAACTATTTGCAGACTTCAATTAAAATAAACATTCTGTTTTCCTGTCAAACTCAATGTTAAAGTGTTTTGTAAGAAAACTCCATTACCTTAATCATAGGGAAACACCTGGAAGCAACAAATATATCACGGACCTGCCTTGAAAAAAATATGGAGCTTGACACCGTGGGCTATAACACTCTTATCAAGGCGATGCTAGAAGCAGGTAGAACAGATCGATTTTTAATTTCAGTTGAAGTTTATGGTGCAGGGATTCAATCCTCAGATCTCTGTTGTCACAGGCAAACCTCAGTGTGCATCTGAAATTTATGAGCGGATGTGTAACTCAGGTGTTCCTTGTTCGATTCAGACCTACAACACAATGATCAGGTAAAGGCATTAGATTTGGGTTCCTTTGTTTAAGGCCCGTGCAAGTTGGTTGTCCTGTAATATTCAAGGAATCTTTGGTGGGTTGATGTAGTGTATGCGGGCGGGCACTGCAGCTGGACAAAGCAATTGAGATTTTTAGTAGTGCTCGCGGATCAGGATTGTATCTAGACGAGAAAATATACACAAATATGATTATGCATTATGGGAAGGCTGGTATGTATTTAATCCAGATATATATATATTCATGTTTCGTGGAGGAACTTCTCGCAGACGTGGGATGCTTTGTAACAATGAACAGTCTTGATTTTGACTAATATGAGACTTTCTGTTGCTGTTCCAGGAAAGATGAGTGAAGCATTGGCATTGTTCAGTGAAATGCAGAAGAGAGGGATTAAACCGGGAAAGGTAGGTGTTATGTTTCTAAGCCAAACCGTTCCATCGTGTGGCTTATTAATATGATATTTTTCATAAATCTAACTATGGGTGAAAAGAATTCTAACATTGGATATTGTTAATGTTGGGGAATAATTGCAGCCTAGTTACAACACGATGGTGAAAATATGTGCAACCAATAAACTCCATCACGAGGTTGATAAGCTTCTGCAAGCAATGGAGAGAAATGGTCACTGTACCGACTCATCCACATACCTGTCCCTGGTTCAAGCCTATGCTGAGAGTTCACAGTATACAGAAGCAGAGAAGACGATCACTGTCATGCAAGAGAAAGGCATCCCGCCATCTCACAGCCATTTCAGTTCCTTGCTCTCTGCTTTTGCAAAAGCGAGAATGATGGATGAGGCTGAAAGGATCTACAGCAAGATGTCAGAAGCCGGTATCAGCCCAGACGGTTCTTGCAGACGCACAATTCTAAAGGGATACATGAACTGTGGAGAAGCCGAGAAGGGAATATTGTTCTATGAGAAAAGGGTAAGAAACTCTGAGGAAGATGACAGATTTGTTATGAGCTTAATCCATGATCTGTATAAAGCTGTTGGTAAAGAACAAGAGTTTTGATGATTTACCGATATTTCTTATATAAGATGATGAATTATGAGTGAGGAGCCCAAGGTAGCAGGCCGTACTTTAGTGTTGAGGAAAGAAACTTAGTCCTATTCGTTAATATCGTTATGTAAAGAGAGGAAGGCTCACACCATACACTTCCATGTTGGGGACAAAATGGAAGTTTACGATAGCTAACTTAGTTGGAAAGAAAGTGGTAGAGTATCGATGAAATTCTCACTACTGATAACGATATCTTGTGCAGTTGCCACCATCTTGCACCATTGCAAGCTATCCAATTATAACAGGAAACAAAAGACATCAACCATCGTCTCTTCCAATGTAGGTCTCAAAAGAGACGTGAGAGCACTCACCCCACAAGATTAATGTCAGGGGACCTCCTTAATACTAATCTCTAGAAACACAAACATCTTAACAGATCCAAATATCAAGTTAAAAAAATGGGATCTTAGAGTTAGTTACTGATGTTTCCCTGTATCATTATATCAAAAACATGATGATGGAGGTTTCAACATGAAATCCTTCCAAAACAGAAGGCATTGACTTTCTATATATCAGATGAGTCAATGGAATCTTCTATGATTTGGATACAAGACCCAACAGACGCTCCCGTGGACATAGCATTCGCGAGCTTGGATCGAGCAATCTCATGGCGACGTAGTAGCAGTATGGTGTTAAGGACCGACCACCTCACCTGCGAGTCTGCTTTCTTCTGTGTGAACCCCAAACTCTTCACCAAACCATCTAGCTGTTTTATAACCACCACAAAAGCCATTAAACATAACTATATGTAAATTACGTTTGTCGATCATATATGCATATAATTCCAGTTTCTAGACGAGCTTCACCAAAGGGTAAAGAAATGGGACCTTGCTGATATCACCGAGGCCGCCTTCAGCATAGCCATAGAGGAGATACTCTGTTGCTACACCAGCAAGGGCAATGCATGAGAATCTGTTGAGCATCTGGTGTTTGGAATTGCATACACTTTTTTGGTTAGGCTGCGGATTTTATAAAGGTTCACAACTTTTTACAGGGAGAAGCAGAAGAAAACATACGGTAGCTGAGACTTTTCCAGAATTAACCTGCATTTTTCAGGTTGGGAAAGAGTATTAAAACTTGGATTTGAATGATTTTCTGCATTCTTCAAGGGAACAAGGGAAAGAAGCTATCTACTTCTTCGAGGAATTCATAGTCTACAAAGGCGGTGCCCGCTTGAATATTGAGAGATCCTTCTTTCTGTAAAGCTTCAAGGCTTGAGAGTGTGTATCCACGTGGAAGAATCCCCACCAAGTAGGCCACCAAGAAATGACCTGCTTCGTGCTGCATTATATAACCTCTCAGTTCGCAGTAAGCGCAACCAAAATGATAAATTTTGCTCTAAAGTGTATCATGTTTTGTGAATCTCACTAAGTAAATGAAGATAGTCAACCTGGGAAATAAATACCTATAGTGACCAAACAAATAAAACAGAATTTTCGCGCTCTAAATGCTTAACAGGATTCATAGAGAATACGAGTAATATACTGAAGCAGAGTGAAGAGGCAGGAATTACCTGAACAACTCTGTTATGGTAACGTTGGCTGAACATATGACCAATTGTATCAAGAAGTAGGCTCCCAATTCCGCCATTAAACGAGACCTAAATAGAAGGGATGAATCATATGAAAAGACTGTGTGTGTGTGTTTCATATTAAAGACAGAGGTTTGTGTTGTGTTACCAAGTCCAGAGTCCACAGGAACAAAATTCCAAGAGAAAGAAAGAAAAGCTGTTGAGAGCTCAAGTCAAAGGCTTTCCAAGCAAGTATCCCTCCTGAGACAGCTGCGATCTGAAGATTTCTTTCGATGGAACCAAGAGTGGAATCTGTTGGTGAGAGAAGTGAAGCTGCATTAATACCATTAAGTTTCAGTTCATCCAACGTGTAGAGTCTCTGAGGCACCTATAAACCAACAAAGGAACTGATAAGAGATGAGATTACAGACTACAATCTAGCAGAAGCTTAAAAAGCCAAAGTGAACAAAAGCCTGAACATAGATCAAAACATCTCCATCGAAGATCAAGACTAGGACATTCATAATGAGCTTCAGTTATGAACAACACAAGACAAACCTGCCTGGCAGCGCCAAAACATCGAAGGCCGCCAGGTTTGGCTTGGAGATCCTTAACAATGGAGAGTGCAGCTCTCTCGTTTCCTCTAGACAACTCGGAATCCAGTTGCTCCAAGGCTTCTCTTCTTCTAGACAAGCCAGGTGTTTCAGATGAACCAACAATGCATCTGTAATACTTGTGTGGGTTTGAACATGGAGATAGTCCCAAGCTATGAAACAACATAACCACGATTTCGCGAAAACTAAAGCTGACCCAGATTGAGGTATTTCATCAAACGCAAATCAATTTGGAGATTTGGTTTTTAGTAGCAAAAGATACAAACTTGTATATGTGAATCCAGTTAAACCACGACCAGTAGTTGCAGAATTGCCAAAAGAAAAAGATAATATTTTGGAGAATGGGGCTATGGTTGGCTTTGATAGATATTACATCATAATATCACCATGTCCTTATCGTTTTATTGTAGAAATCATAAATCCCCATGTTTTCACATAATGATTATATACCTATATTATATAACATGCACCAAAACCAAAAGTGACAATACATGTATTCACATATTGCCCATGAAATGACGTTATGTTACTTACGGAAATTGAAAGCACAATCTTCAACTTGATACCAAAATATACAATACATATATATTGCTTAATATGAATATGAAACAAAAAGTTTATTAGACATTCTGGGAATCAACTACAAGTTCTGAGAGAAAAGCAGCAGAATCACAGACATGAAAGGAAAAAGGTTTACATCATAGTTGTTGAACAAACTCCATAGAGGGACTTACGAGTAAAAAGCTCATAAGATGCTCAAATGGTTTTGAAGTTAAACAGCAAAAACAAGAAAACTGGACTGCAGTAATGTTGTCTGAGAGTTAAAGGGTGGTAGCATCTTCCACACTCACTTAATCGAAGCAGCATAAGCAACCGAAGCAGCCATAAAGAGAGTAGTAACAGATGACACCAAGGCCCAAAAGCTCTTCTTCTTTTCTACATCTTCCACCGAATGCTTCATCTTCTCTATCTCCTTCTTCATTTCCTCAACCATGCTTTCTTTGTTCTTGAAAGCTTTCTTGATTGCTTCTACCTCCACTGAGTACAAATCCATTCCCTTTTCTCGCTTCTGCTCTCCCTTTTTGTTCTCTGATCCACATACTACAGAAGACACAGTCTTAAGCATTGTTAGACCACGCTTTGCATTGGTTCCAGCAGATTCTACTTCTGTTTTCAAAACACCCATAGCTTTTTTGAGCTCTACAATATCCTTTTGAAGGATACCCTTTTCGTTTCTCAGTGACTCAGATCGATTCTCCAATTCTTTCTTCTCTTTATTCAGTCTCCCTCTTTCAGCCTTGATCTTCTCAAGCTCTTTACCGTTAGCTTCAATTACTTTCTCTAGTCCTACAACTTTTTCCTTGAGAGCAGACCGGTTTCTATTCTCCTCATCAAGAGCCTTCCTGGCATTGTCTCTCTCGACCTCAACCAGCGCCAGAGCATCTTTAAGCTTACTAACATTGCAGCTAAGCATCTCACTAGTCTTGGCTTGATCATTATGATCCTTTTGCAGCTGCTCGGCAACGTGCTTTTGCTCATCCGCCAATTTACTCAGCTCAACAAAAGCAGCCTCCTGGTCAACAAAACGCTTGACAAGCTCATTCTTCTCACGCAACAATTGATCAACCAGTTTCTCCTTGTCATAGAATTGCGCGATAGCCATCTCCATTCGTTTCTTGATTAAATTGTTCTCCACTTGTAAACCCTCAAGCTCAGATTCCTTACTAGTTTTCTCTTTCTTTAGTGCATTGATGTGGTCCTCCTTTGCTTTTGATTCGTTCTTAACCACATCAAGATTCTTCTCTAACCCAATAACCTGATCACGTAAACCCTCGTCTTCCTTTGTCAAACTCCGCACAGTCTCATCCAAATGGCCCAACTTTTTCTCCAACTCCACTATCTTATCCTTGTGATCATGTTTAACCATCTCTATCTCCATCTTCTCCTTCGCAATCCCTTTGATTTCTCTCTTCAGCTCATCTACTTGCCTAATCTTCTCCTCGAGGATCTTCTTCATTTTACTCTTCTCCTTGTTGACCACTTCAATCAACTCCTTACTCTTCATCTTCTCCTTCACCATTCCATCCTTTTCAGATTTCAGTTTACCAATCTCATCCCTCAAACTCTTTTCCTTGGTCTCCATCTTAACCACAGTGTCCTTCAACCTACGCATCTCCTGAATCTGCAAATCAAAGCCACTCTTAATCGAATCCCTCTCACCAGAAACCCTACTCAACTCTCTCTTCTCACTCTCCAGCTTCACCATCAGAGCACTAGCTTCTCTTTTCAAATCCCTAACTTCACTCTCCCTCTCACTCTTATCCTTAACCAACCCATCTACTCCAAAACCCATTTCCTTAACTCGACTCTCAAGAAACCCCATAAACAGATCCATTTCAAGCTGTAGCTTGAAATTCTCATCACTCGAGCCACACAACTCGTCACGCAGCAAGGCCTTCTCCGAGCCAGAACGAGAGAGCTCTGACTCCAACGCTTCCTTCGCCTGGAAGAGAGATTCAATCTGCTGCCTCTTCTCCATAGTCTGCTTCAGAAGAATCGCGTTGAGAGACTTCAGATTCTGGAACTTCTCCTCCGACGAGTCGTGGTCGTGGTCCTCCATCGAACACTGTCGACTGAGTACAGAGGATTTCTCGTAAGTGACCGGAGCGGTCTGGCTCTGCGTTTGTTGCTCATTGGAAGCTCCATTGGAGTTACGAGACACTTTCTTCCTCGCCATTATCCTCACACTCTGAAAGTCTGAAAGCGGCGGCTGGGAAGACTTTTTAGGGTTTTAGGGCTTTGCTACGGCTTTTATCGGCGGAATGAGGAAGAGGCAAGAGTTTAAAGATGAGGTTTGGCGTCTTGGGGGGTAGATTGCACAATTTCAAATGTCGGGGCCCATTTCGTATATTACTTTGGTTTTGTTTATGTTTTGGTAGCTTTGCAATCTGTGACGCATCCCTTTACATTACAGATCGAGCCCAAATGAATCCCTTTACACCCAAATTACAGTTTCGTTTTCAGGATTGAACTAAACGTTTCAGTGAATCTTGCATCATGACTTCAAGTTTTATTAATAGAAGATTACTATACTGTATACCAATCTTTAAAAAACTGAAAAATATGTCATTATATCATATATGATATGAATTATCATTTCTAACGACTTACATTGTTCAAAAACTTTTTTCAAACTCGGAATAAACCACACTTTTATTAACTAAAGATCGATCGTATTCAAACACTTTAATGCATTCACAATAACCAAACCACATGAATAATTAAAAAAAGAAAATCCAAACTTAATATAAATAAAGATACAAAAATACATCATCCTGATCATTTTTGTTTTAGTTCTAACATCGATGAGTTTAGTTTTTAATAATTTTGTCTTTGATTTCTTGATTTACTTCCTATAAATATCATTCTTTATGATTACATTTTATCACCTACAAATGATCACTTAAAACCCGACTTGTTAACAATACATTTATAAAAATTATTATTCAATCTACACACCGTCGTTAGAAAGTAAACCAACACATAAAGCATCACTTTTTATTGGCATAATTAATTATTATTATTTTTTACTTCATCTAAAAATAACTATTATTACACACGTTCACAAATATATACATCTCTAAGCGTTAAAAAAAAAAATATCGTAACAAAGTAAAAATACATATTTAAAACAGAAGTTTCTTTCAAGTTAAACTAATATAGTGTAGTATATGACTAAAACCTGAATCGGAATCAAAACCGAATCAAACCAAACCATCAATAAATCAACATACCATTTNCCTTTTTTTTTTTTTTTTTTTTTTTGTAAATTATCAACATACCATTTTTATAAACCAAAATACCCAAACCGGAAACAAGACTGAACACTTATTATTTATAACTAAATAGTTTTAGTCTAAAATTAATAATGATCAAGATAGAATTTGTTGGTAATAAGAATGAATACGAGAGTCTACAAAATCGATGCTTCATGAAATTATTCTACGGATGTCTAGTAGAAATTCATCCTAAGATCAATATGCATTTAGAAAACAATACAAGGTTTAGTGAACAACTAGTGATGCATCAAATTATATCGCATAACTATCAAACCATGAAATTCCGTTTAATCAATCGTATCTTCAACAACTATGCATAACTATCAAACCATGAAATTCCTTTTGTTAGATAACATGTTGGGTTCTAACTAGTTGACGTCAGTAAGATGTAAACTTGGTTTTGTAGTATATCGACAACTGTTTAAGTTAGTATTATTACTTTATGTATATTTTCTTATATTGATCCCAAAAGAAAGCAAAAGATACATGAATGCAGTTGCTGGATTTAGTTTTTTTTTGTAACCTAGTTGCTGGATTTAGTTAGACATTAATATGTAACTATACATATATTCAAGAGAAAATATATTTTGTCAGTATAAAAAAAATATTTTGTTATTCAAAAAAAAATATATATAACAATTAAGTAATAAAATAAATATAAAGATTATATACATTACTAAATTAAAATTTGTAGTATATTATAGCCCATGAAACATATAGTATATTAAAATTTATATAAATTAAAATAGTCGGAGTTGTGTAAGCATACTCGTGTCTTTATTGAAAGAAGAACGAATCATGGAGTATAATATGTAATCGTGTCCTTTAGAANAAAAAATATATATAACAATTAAGTAATAAAATAAATATAAAGATTATATACATTACTATATTAAAATTTGTAGAATGTAGCCCATGAAACATATAGTATATTAAAATTTATATGAATTAAAATAGTCGGAGTTGTGTAAGCATACTCGTGTCTTTATTGAGAGAAGAAGGAATCATGGAGTATAATATGGAATCGTGTCCTTAAGATTTTTATAATCGCTATTGCCAATCATTTAGGCTTGATCTTTTCTTATGTCCAGATTCAATGAATCTACTAGACACAGCTACAGTAAGTAGGAAGCTTTTTGGCACACTCCCAGAAGTGGAAAAGTAAGAGAAGATGTTAAACTTATTTGAATAGAAGTTTAATTATTCAGCATAGAAGTTTAATTATATTTTATAGTCATGTGTTATATATAGTATTAAAACATAATAATAGTATGAGTTGGTCCAAATTAGTTGAGTAATCAAGGTTTGGGGTTTTTACNAGTCATGTGTTATATATAGTATTAAAACATAATAATAGTATGAGTTGGTCCAAATTAGGTGAGTAATCAAGGTTTGGGGTTTTAGTTTTAGTGGATGTCCGTCCATATTTGTCCACAACAAAAATGATATGATAGTAGAATGTTTTGGTAACTAGTCGTAAAGCTTTTTCTCTTTTCCCACTTGCTAAAGTTTAAAACTCTCAACTTTGATTTGATCTATATGTAATATGTATTACCTTGTACGTATGTGGACATGACATAGATTAGTTTGTTTCTCGAACAACTTTGATTTTGGTTTATAGTAAAAGTTTGGCACGTGTAAATAATCCGGGGATTGGATTTTGGACAAGCTTGTTGTGTTAGCTTTCATCTTCCAACTTACTTTTCTATACATTGTTTTCTTTTGTTTGTCGGCGTAAGGTGGATTATAGGGTTAGAGAGAAATCACCAAAAGAGGTTTTAAAATGGCGAAGACATTTAATGATTAACGTGGGGACCAGGAACGAACGTCTATACAAAAATATCTGGTCTGTTACGTGACTCTCTTGATTACTCACATCTTTGTCACCGTTCATACTGATTTGTTCATTCTGTTTTTTTTTTTTTTCTTTTTTTTCTATCTCCCCCTCTATGTTAATTTTATATCCGTTTTTATAATCGGAGTTTTAATCTTACAATATTTATACTTCATTCTGTTAAATATCTTATATGTCAAATAGTTTCTAGCATTGTAATGATGATTTTTTAGCGTATATATAACTCATTTGTCAACCATAAATGCAATCTGACCATATACATACAAGTTTCAATCGAACTATATTTATAAGTTCAATTCAGCATTGAAAGTGGTCGCACATACAACTGCAAAACAGTCCCTTTCTTTGTTTCCCTATATCATTGGATGTGTTATTATCAAGAGTATACACCGAATTGGTCACAGCCTGATGTAGAGGCTGATTTAATATGAATGATTTATGAATAAAGGATTACCGAGTAAAAAAGGAAAAAATTATAGTAACTTTTTTCTTGGTTCAGTTTCCAAAAAGATAGCAAAAATTAAACGAAGATCGGCGGTTTACGCAATTATTGGGGATAAAACAGATTTGATCTTAGGCAGCTGAAGGATTATACTAAGGCAAGTTGTATGTCTATATATATTAACTAGGGA
Source organism: Odontarrhena argentea (assembly GCA_900406245.1). NCBI lineage: Eukaryota > Viridiplantae > Streptophyta > Magnoliopsida > Brassicales > Brassicaceae > Odontarrhena > Odontarrhena argentea. Next base: position 48 of record OVAF01000103.1, on the reverse strand, counting down.
AAGTCCACGCGTTGCGTGGATAAAATTATAAAATGGACATAAGTAATA
>OVAF01000102.1:0-68550 GCA_900406245.1 Odontarrhena argentea | reverse complement strand
TCGATTCCTTACGTTGACTATATAGTCTTTGTTTAATTGTATTTGGCATATAGAGTCCGTCCACTTTTAAATATCGCAGGAGATGAATTATCAAAAGTTCAGTCCAGTCAACTTAGAGTCTTTGTTTATGTTGGGAAAACAAAAAAAAAAGAGTCTTTGTTTATTTGGAATATTAATTTGTGTCGTCTTTTTACTTGGAAATTTCAAATATATCATCGGGAATAAGTCCAAAAATACTCTCTCTGATTTAAAATAAAGATTATCTTAATTATATAAACGCAGATTAATAAAAATATATTAGTAAATTTTTTATAATATTTTTTTTAAATTAGTAGACTCTTCGTATTCTTCATAAAATTTAAGATTAAAATTGGAAATTACCTTGTAAAAAATTATATTGAAAATGTAAAACGATACTCTTTATGAATTGAGAAAAGTCTTTTAGAACGACATTTATTATAAAACGGATGGAGTATATTCTAAACATATCGATTAAACCGGTTTGGTCTGGTTATTATTGGTTATGTTGACCGAGTTTTTCTTTATTTATTGTTTTATTGTAAGTTTCTAACTGTGTTTTTTAATTGAAAAACTTTTACCAAATATATATATATATATATATATATATTATCATCTTAAATTTTAGTAGGATTAAACCTCTGATTTAAAAAATTGATTCATTTTAGTAGGTTATTTAAGATGTCGATTATAAAAAGAAGAAGCTAAATTTCCGTAATTTTTCTATCACGGATTATCAATTAAAAAAAAAAAAAAAATCTGAAAACTAGAAGTATATATTTTGGCTGGTTTTCGGAAAACATAGCTTGCAAACATTGAAATCGTTTATATGTTTAGGTTAGGCATAGAAAGATTAGCAAAAATCAGATGAAAATAAGGAAAACAAAACACAAGTGTTCGTTCAGGTATAAGTAAAGGCATAAGTTAGTTGAAACCTGGATCTTAACAGCCACAAGATGTCACAAATTAAACATCATTTGTCAGTTGATCTTTCAAGGAGTAGTTTACTTTCTTTGGCGCGAACGCAATGCTAGACTTCACACTCCAAAATCAAACTCGGCCCCTATGTTGATCAAAGAGTTTCAACTTCTTATGAGAGCAAAACTTATCACTTTGGACCGCGAATCATCGCCAAAGCCAATCTTATCAGCAGACACGAATACATTTTTATCTACTTGGTTTAAGTTCATCCAGTTATAATATTTTTAATAGGTCTATCTAAATTTTGCTTCACTGGTGTTTCTTCTCCCCCTCGGGTTTTCACCTTTGTCTAAGTTTGTAATGTCGTCTCTTTGAGGAGATTAAGCTAATAAATTATTATTAAAAAAAAAAAAAAAAAAAAAAAAAAAAGTTAGTTGAAAGATTGGGTCAATTATAGATAAACCAGATTCTGCCACAATCCACCAATTTCAGTACCATACATCTTTCCACTTTCCAACGAATCTTGTTCCCTTACGTTTTCTTCCATGACTTGGAGATATTATCATATATATAGTCAATCTTCTCAAAACGAGTTAATCTTTTTTTGTGTTAAGTATATATTGACGGAATATATAACTTAATACAAAAATTTGATTCCTACGGAGAATCCATTAATGTAGTTGAGACTTTAGACTTTATCTCTCATGGAAATTCTGGTTTCCATTCCCACAAGTTCGTTTTTTTAGAGTAAAGTTTTGTTTTGTTCTTTGCATAACATTTGAAATTTCTCTACAGCCGACGAATAACTTCATCAGGAAGTTGCTGGTTTGCACTTTACAGACAATTCTTTGTAGGTTGTTTGCTCTACAAGATCAAGAAAAAAAGGTTGAAACGTATGTTTTGGATACATAAGATTATATATTAATTAGTTAAAGTAGTCTAGGAAATATGATTATCTTATGATGACGACATTTTTCTAATTTTTGTACATATGTGTCTGACTGTTTGTGGAAAACCTAAAAAGTTTCTGTTCAAATCAAAAGACCTGGTCGAACCAGAATTAACCCTTTTTCTAAAAATTGGCCGCCTAGCCGATTAATCGGCCGTCTAGGCGTCCGGCGGCAGTACTCCGCCCCGAATAAGCACTAATTAATTCCGATTAATTCCGATTTTTTTTTTAATTTTTTTAAATAAATTTTTTTTTTTTTAAATCCAAAAATTGGCCGTGGAGCCGATTCCTCACCCAAAAAAGCGTTTGGCAGAATCACTCCGCCATGATTAAACAAAATCGGTTGACATAATCACTGAACCGATTAATTGCTAACCTAAAACCTAATTTATACATTAATAAATTAAGCATTTTAACTAATAAATATTTCTTATACTTAGAAATTTTATGAAATGGTATATATCTTGACATTTTAGTTAATAATAAGTTTTAGTTAAGATCATTATATGTTTAATTAAAATTTTAGATATAAATATAAAAATTAAAAATCTAAAACTAATCTCCGATTAATCGCCGTTTAATCCCCAATTTTTTAATTAATCGCTAGACCCAAGCCAACCACCCGATTAACGCCTAGCGAATTCTTGAACCTTGTAACTAACACATGAACGTAACAAGGCAATATAAAATAAGTGGGACAACACATTATTGTACATATTTGGACGCCCAAAAAACCTCTGCTCCCATCAGAAGGATCAGCCGTTATCACAATATGGCATGAATTCAAATTTCACACGGTTCAAACTCGCCACAGTTTTAATTAAATATCTTTAGAAAAATTCACAGAAATAATTACTATATAACTTAATCGCAAATTAACAAATANCCATCAGAAGGATCAGCCGTTATCACAATATGGCATGAATTCAAATTTCACACGGTTCGTTCAAACTCGCCACAGTTTTAATTAAATATCTTTAGAAAAATTCACAGAAATAATTACTATATAACTTAATCGCAAATTAACAAATGTTTTCAAAAGTAGGCATGTCGATATATCCAAATACACCGACTTTTGTAAACGCGGATGATACATGTATGATGTATCCTATTGTGAAAACAATGACATATGTGAGTTGTATAAAAATTGATCAGGTTGAGTCGTTGACAGTAACATCTGATCTAAGTCAACAGGTCAGGTCGACTCATGACTAATGCATGATACGGATGCTTATCTTATCTTCCAAGCCCCTTGGACACTTGTTTCCTTAATTCCCTGTAAATACTCGAAACGGTTTCCCTAGTAACATAAATAAATTCACTGTTCCCATTTGATTAACCCCTATATATAGTCCTATATTTTAGAAAATTATTATTTGCGAGAACTGAAGATCAATTGCAAAAGCTAACTTTTTATATTTTTAATCAAAAAAATTTGACCGAGCATAGCAATTGCTTAGAAATACTTNAGTCAACAGGTCAGGTCGACTCATGACTAATGCATGATACGGATGCTTATCTTATCTTGCAAGCCCCTTGGACACTTGTTTCCTTAATTCCCTGTAAATACTCGAAACGGTTTCCCTAATAACATAAATAAATTCACTGTTCCCATTTGATTTTAGAAAATTATTATTTTCGAGAACTGAAGATCAATTGCAAAAGCTAACTTTTTATATTTTTAATCAAAAAAATTTGACCGAGCATAGCAATTGCTTAGAATACTCCAAAATCCAAACAGCATTGATTCAGTAAATTTTACTATTCCTAAAAATATAGTATTAAATAGATAATAATGAATTACAATTTTTTCATTTATTCATTTGATATTTAATGTCATTTATTAAATGAGCTGATTAGGCTTTAAAATTTGGTCAATGTAACTTTCATCTTGTTTTCTAGGAAACTTCGTGGATGATGACAAACCGAACCGCCTGGCCCTCATGTACTGACTTATAAAAACAATGCAGATTTCATTGAAATCAATTACTTCAGCTTTTAAGTTGCATTCCATCGCTGTCACAGAGAGACCATTTCCTGGTTATTTTCTTAAAAAAATTTCGGTTCAACAATTCCCGGTTTAGCAAATACCAGACTCCATGCCAACAAACAACGTTCCTGTTCCTGCTGATCATGCAGAGAAGAAGCACAACGTGGTGGGTGTCGAAGTTCTTCTGCAACTACCCAAAACCCTAAGCAAATCAAACAAGAAATGGCAACTAGCATTTATCAAGATTTACTGCTCACGAACTCTCCTCAACTGCGCTAAAAATGTCGTACAAAAACAAGGTTTGCTCCCTCGTTCCCTTTCCTACGTTGCTATTGATCTCGACCATAATCACGGAGACTTCAAGATTGCTACTGAAACCTTAAACGACCTCGTCAAGAACAAGAACCAAGAGAAACTCGAGTCTCTTGGTGGTCCTAAAGCCTTACTCTCAGCTCTCAAGACTAGCACGCGTCTTGGGATCAGTGATGAAGCCGATGAGATTCAGCGTAGGCGTTCTACGTTCGGTTCCAACACTTACACGAGACCTCCATCCAAGAGTCTCATTCATTTCGTGATCGAAGCTTTCAAGGACTTAACCATTCTAATCCTTCTCGGTTGTGCAACGCTCTCTCTCGGGTTTGGTATCAAAGAGAAGGGACTGAAAGAAGGATGGTACGATGGAGGGAGCATATTCGTTGCAGTTTTCTTGGTGGTGGCTGTCTCTGCTGTCAGCAACTTCAGGCAGAACAGACAGTTCGACAAACTCTCTAAAGTAAGTAGCAACATCAAGATCGATGTCGTTAGAAACGGACGTCGACAAGAGATTTCGATCTTTGACATTGTTGTTGGAGATATCGTTTGTTTGAACATTGGAGATCAAGTTCCAGCGGATGGGGTGTTCGTTGAAGGACATTCTTTGCACGTTGACGAATCAAGCATGACTGGAGAAAGTGATCACGTTGAGGTAAATCTAAATGGAAACATATTCTTGTTTTCGGGTACTAAAGTCGCGGACGGGTTTGGTAAAATGGCCGTTACTTCCGTTGGGATGAACACAGCTTGGGGACAAATGATGAGTCATATCTCTCGTGACACGAACGAGCAAACTCCATTGCAAACTCGTCTTGATAAGCTCACATCCTCGATAGGTAAAGTCGGTTTACTCGTAGCTTTCTTGGTTCTCCTTGTTCTATTAGTCCGTTATTTCACTGGAAGCACAAAGGACGAGAGCGGAAACCGCGAGTATAATGGAAAGAAGACGAAAAGCGATGAAATCATAAACGCTGTAGTTGAAATGGTTGCGGCTGCGGTTACAATCATAGTGGTTGCAATACCTGAAGGATTACCACTAGCTGTGACATTAACATTGGCATACTCAATGAAGAGAATGATGAAAGATCAAGCTATGGTGAGGAAGCTATCTGCTTGTGAGACAATGGGCTCTGCAACAACTATATGTACCGATAAAACGGGTACTTTGACACTTAACCAAATGAAGGTAACCGATTTCTGGTTCGGTCTCGAATCAGGCAAAGCTTCTGCTTCTTCTCCTCTGTCTCAGAAAATTATCAAATTGTTCCATCAAGGAGTTGCAATGAACACTACAGGGAGTGTGTTTAAGGCTAAGTCAGGATTATCGGAGTACGAATTCTCCGGTAGTCCAACGGAGAAAGCGATACTGAGCTGGGCGGTTGAGGAATTGAAGATGGATATGGAGGAAGTGATTGGAGGACACGATGTTGTTCATGTTGAAGCTTTCAATTCAGAGAAGAAGAGAAGTGGTGTACTACTAAAGAAGAAGGGAGAGATCAACAATGTCCTTCACTGGAAAGGAGCTGCAGAGAAGATCCTATCTATGTGTTCAACATTCTACGATGATTCTGGAAATGTGAAAGAGATGTATGAAGATGATAAGGTCAAATTCGAGCAGATAATCCAATCCATGGCAGCTAAATCACTCCGTTGCATCGCATTTGCGTATTCAGAAGATAACAACGGCGAAACGAAGAAGCTTAAAGAAGAGAAACTGAGCTTACTTGGAATCGTCGGAATCAAAGATCCGTGTAGACCAGGAGTGAAGAAAGCCGTCGAGGATTGTCAATTCGCCGGAGTAAACATCAAAATGATCACCGGAGACAACATATTCACGGCGAGAGCCATCGCTGCAGAGTGCGGGATCTTAACAATGGAAGACGAAACGAACAGAGACGCAGTATTAGAAGGAGAAGAGTTCCGAAACTACACTCAACAAGAACGATTAGCGAAAGTGGAGAGAATCAAAGTGATGGCGAGATCTTCACCGTTCGACAAGCTCCTGATGGTGAAATGCCTCAAAGAGTTAGGTCACGTCGTGGCGGTTACAGGCGACGGGACGAACGATGCACCGGCTTTGAAAGAAGCCGATATCGGACTCTCGATGGGGATTCAAGGCACGGAGGTCGCGAAAGAGAGCTCCGATATCGTCATCCTCGACGATAATTTCGCCTCCGTTGCGACGGTTTTGAAATGGGGGAGATGCGTTTACAACAACATTCAGAAGTTTATTCAGTTCCAGCTTACGGTTAACGTGGCCGCTCTAGTGATCAATTTCGTGGCGGCGGTTTCAGCCGGAGAAGTTCCGTTGACGGCGGTTCAGTTACTGTGGGTGAATCTGATCATGGACACGCTTGGTGCGTTGGCTTTAGCTACGGAGAAACCAACGAATGATCTGATGAAGAAGAAACCGATTGGGAGAGTTGCTCCGTTGATCACCAATGTCATGTGGAGGAATCTATTGGCTCAAGCCTTTTATCAAATCTCTGTCCTCTTGGTGCTTCAGTTTCGAGGTAGGTCGATTTTCGGAGTGACCGAGAGAGTGAAGAACACTTTGATCTTCAATACCTTTGTGCTATGTCAAGTGTTTAACGAGTTTAACGCGAGGAGTCTTGAGAAGAAGAATGTGTTCAGAGGGTTACACAAGAACAGGCTCTTCATTGGGATTATTGTTGTCACTGTGGTTTTGCAAGTTGTCATGGTTGAGTTTCTCAAGAGGTTTGCTGATACTGAGAGGTTGAACTGGGGTCAGTGGGGAATCTGTGTGGCCATTGGGGCAGCGTCGTGGCCTATTGGATGGTTGGTGAAGTCAGTTCCGGTTCCGGAGAAGCACTTCTTTAGCTACCTGAAATGGAAGAAGAGATCATGAAGAGAAGCTCTTGATTTGATATAAATTAGTACATATTGATTTGTTATTATTTTTTTTTTTTTGTAATAATAATTTGATTTGAATAACATTTGATAAAATGGTTTTTACATAGTATATAAGAGTGAAAATTCATATAACAATCTTTTGATGGTCTCTCAATAGAGACTGGCCACAACAAGTAACTCTCTTTTCTGCTCCAGCCATTTGGTCTCTCTCACTCTAAAACATCCATCTCAATCCGGGACATGTTCTGATTCACGAAAATCGGGTTTTCTCCTAGAATAAACTCGTAACCGGGCATCTCTGAGAATCGAATGAAAATGTTATCACAAGGGCCAAATCTCAATAAGACACCCAACTTGAGAACCTTGTGCACTACACCCTAGCTCTAATCACTGAAATACAAATCACAACAAGCGTTATTTTATTGTTTCAGACATTTAAACAAACAGTTTGCATTTATGATTTATGTAACCATGCAACCAATGCATCAACAAGAGTCAATTAAACAGAGTTCAGACTTTCATTTCCGCACAAAACCATCATTATTTTAACCATAAGAAATTTAGGCTAATTAGCCAAAATTTGTATTAACCTAAACCGTAATACATACAAATCCTAGACTGAGTCTATCTGTTTCGGTTCCGAGAAACACTTCTGTAATTGTCTGAAATGGAAGAAGAGATCATGAAGAGGCTTTGGATTTAATTTCACATTAGTATATATACAATATATATATATATATATATATATATATGAAGCATCGATATGTTTTATAAAAAAATTATTTGATTCGAATAACATTGATAAGATAACATGGTTTTCACAAACATACATATAGAGTGGACATTCAGATAACAATCTTTTACAACGGTCCGAGATAGTCTTCTTCGAGGCAGGCCAAGGCAATGAACTCTCTCTCGGCCTCCTTCCACTGGGTATCCAGCACAAGGAAACGAACCGTGGCATCGATCTGGATCTGGGACCCCTTGGCATTCATGAACATCGGGTTTTCTCCTGGAATGAAACTGTAACTTGACATCTTCGCGTTAGATACGTAAATGTTTTCAACAGGACCACATCTCAAAAAGACACCCAACTTGAGCACCTTGTGCACTACCCCCTGAAGAATCTCTCCATTAAAGATCTTGAATGTTATTCCGCTGAATTCCACTGGGAAGATAACTTCGCCCGTTTGTTCTCTGATTCTGCCCTCACCGATTTTCTCCAGATTTTGCAGTGCCGAGAAGTAGCCAAGATCCTTGGTTGCTTTCTTGGAAGCAAAGGCGTCAAATAGGCGAACGAGAATAGCTCTCTGGAGCACAAGGCCTTTGTCCATTTCTTCAGCTGGAATCGCAACATTCCACGCCAACTTCACTTTAATGAACATTTTTTCAGCCTGAAACTGTGACATTCAAATACAAATGACCAACAAGTTTTTGCAAGAAAGGTAAAAAATGAGCTAATTGAGCAATAAAGAGGGTGAATCGAAATGTCAAAGTCGATTCTTTCTAAGAAAATCTGAGTCACTATTCAGGAGTAGTAATCACAATTTGATTCAAGACTAAGCATTCTACAGAAGCAAGCTACCAATTGTACCTCTCCATTATACTTTTGCAGGACCCCATTGTTTACCAAAATGATCAGCCAAAACAAAAACAATCAGAATTATTAACCTCAGGTTTTCTTTCAGACATTTAAACGAACAGTTTGCATGCATGTAACCTTTAGAACTGAAGCTCAAACAAATGTACTTTCAAGAGTCAAATAAGCAAAGATTTCATTACCAATTTAGCATAAGTTTTACTTTTACCCAAATTTGTACATACCATCATTCGTCACAAATTCTAGACTGAGTCTAACTGAAAAACTGGCTCAGAAAATCAAATAATTAGCAAATTTTACCTTCAAATTAGCAAAGCTCTAAACCCAGAAGCTTAGCTCCGGCGACAGCCACCGATTTCCTCTGTCGAGGTTCCACGAAACGTCGGAGGAGAAGAGCGTCTTAAATCATCTCTCATACGAGAAATTTTGGTTTCAAACAACCGGTCAAGGCCCATTAACACGGATGGGCCTTTTTATTATTATATATGTTTTTTTTTTTTTTTTCAAACAATTAATAGACCAAATTTTGTATTTTTGGTCAACACAAAAAATGAAAGATACATGCATCAAACATTTACTCCACAGGCAGACATTTCTGAAAAGTTGAATAGAGAAAGCATCTGCTTTTTGGGTTTTTGTTGTATACACACACAATTGTTTTACATGGTACAAGTTCACCGGACTGTATATTACAACTTTCCTAAAGGAGAAACAAAGTTTCTGTATTTATTTGGAAAAAGGTCCGGCCAGATTTTATGTATAGGCTTCTCCTATACATTAAATCATCAATGAGACTGTTGCCACAAAGGCTCACAACACAAAGTCACAAACGGTACAATTTGAAACGAACCAAACACAGTTTTGTCTCGGTCTTAAGCCGAAACCACTTCCGGTAGTCTACCATTACCTGCCGGAGTCAAGCTGTCGTAGTAATCTACCAAAACTTTCCATCCACCTGGGCACATGAATCCGTCTGGAGGGTTTTCTTTGTTCTTGGCCAGTGCGCGCATCTGGAATAACGAAAAACACAAACAAATCAGTAAACCATGAGTAACTTTTAAATTTTATGATTGTCTTCGGGAACTAGTGAATTTAATTACCTTTGTGCCCGAGATGAACAAGAAATCTTGAGGCCTTGATGGATCGAAGAAAGCCATCTTGCCTTGCGTCTTGTCATATGCAGCAACCTATGGTTTGCAATGAAATCAAATTGAGACAAGTAAAATTAGATCTCAATAGCCATGAAAACAAAAAGTGTGAATTTTTTGAATTGGGTGTTCATTTACCCTGAAAGGAAGGATATTGAGTCGTTCCAGTCCAGGAGCCATGCTTAGTACTTTCTTCCCATGATCAGCATCGTAAAGATCACGTTTCTCTGTGGGATGTCCCATCCCGGCTGGATCACGACCCACTATGTAAAAGTTAGCACCAGCATTGATTCTAGCCTTTGCGTGCCACTGCACTTCGGTTGGACCAGCGTAATGCATAGGAGAAGGGAAGATCGAAACCACTGTAGTCTCTGGATCAAGAACACCGTCCTCAAGCACCTGTTAAGATTCATGCTCACGTTTAGAATTTCAAGAAAACAGCAAACATTGTTGCTCTCACTAAGATTCATTCACACAATCAATTACTCTTTTATTACCTTCTCGTGCTGCTTCATCCTCCAACTTAGAGGAACATCATCCGCCTTTGTGTAGCCTCCTAATGGATGAAGCAAAAGGATAGGGTTTTTGTATCCCATCTCAAGAAGTCTCCTACGAGTATCAGTCATAAGTAGCGCGTGACCATTGTGGACCGGGTTCCTAAGCTGGAAAGCAAAAACAGCATCGGCCCCACGCCTCTCTAGCTCCTTGCGGAGCTCAGCAGGGGAAAGCCTGAAACGGTCAAGGCCATCGTTGTATTTGACTGGCTCTAGAACCTCAAGGTCACCCCCAATTAGCCAATTGCCAGCATTGGTTATAGCCTCTTCTACATAAGGCAAACCTGGAGCAGTAGTACCCCAAGTTCTTGCTATTCGTTCTTCCTTGGGATGTTTGTAAATCTCAATGCTGATCAAACAGAAAACAAGTTTGAGGAACCCAATTACATCATTGACATATCTCAACCTGAATCCTATGAAACTTAAGACCCCAACAGTAATTAAGATTTGTTCTATCATCAAATCTAAATCATTTCTCAATTTCTTCCTATAATCATGAACTGGATTGAAACAATTGATGAGGGAAGGAGCAATTGACTTACTCGGTGAGGATAGCGACGGGAGTACCGTCGGAATCAACAAGCGCGACACGTTTAGACTCGCCGATACGTGCCTTCTGCTCGTCATCAATAGCGAGAACGATAGGCACGGACATGTTGACGACGGATCCGTCGTCAAGACGTAGCGAGTTGAAATGAAGAGTTTGGAGGAACTCGGATTCTCTCATGAAACCTCCGAGTGGACTTGCCCAGCCTTCGCTCAGCACGTGCATCCATTGCAAGTCAATCGCCGTCAGCTCTACGCGAGGTAGCCCAGCCGCCTCGTGCTTCTTCTCTCTCCGCCGTGGCTCCTCCACCACGAGCTCCACGAGCTTCCCTCCGTCGGGCGCGATCAGACCAGCCCGGATCCCTCCGCCGCGACGGCGCGAATTGGAAGGGAAGGAAACGGAAGCGGTTGCGGAGGAGACGGCGAAGGGGAAATCGGATTTGGTGAGTGGCTGAGAGAGGAATGGGGCTTTGTTGAGAACCGCAGCCATGGAAGCCATTTTTGGAGCTTCAAGCTTTTGTTCCCAATTCGATTGGAAATGAAAATACGTTGCAACGTAGGAATTTATAGAGTGAACAAGGACCGTCTCTGCGAATATTAATGTACCTGGACACTAATTAGCGTATAATTAATTTAATTATTAGTAGTGGTACATTAATATATATATATAAATGTAATAACGAGGTTACCTTATTGGTATGTTGCAGAGTCATTCTTATTCAACGTATTGCCCACCACCAATTGAATAATGATATCTACACTACTCAATAGTGATTAATATCATTAGATCATCTAATAAATAATGAATGATTTGATAAAATTTCAAAATAATTAATATTCATTAAAACTATATATATTAAATATATTTCAGAATTAAAATCAACTGTTTTAGCTTGGTTAGAATAAAATCAACTGTTTTAGATGATGTAATTCTATCATATTGTAATTATAAGGGAACGTCCAAATTTATTCATATATTTTTACTTTTAAAGTTTTCGGACATATTAGATAAGGAATCCACATAGTTCAAACAGTAACGGTTTTAATAGGGATAAAATATTGAAATATTAATAATTTTGTTTGTTAGGAAATAAAATAGAATTAAAAGTTAGGAAAAGATGAGGTCATTGTGTGGACCGATGCTACAGTTGAATTTGTCCGAGAATACGGTCAGGTTCGATCATCAATTTGCTAATCACAAACCACTTGCTATTAGAATATTTACACCACTCGAACTGCCACGTCACATCACGAATATTGTTTTCCCATTAAATAATTTTTCATTTTAGTAAATCTCTGATGGAGAGATACTAAAAAAAATGATCAAAAAGATCGTCAAAGAGCAGATAAACCTACCTCTCTACTTGCCAGGGTGTTCAAAGCAAAATATTACCCTCAGACTACTATCTTGGAAGCTAACCAGAAGAGAAATGCTAGTCATGCCTGGAGAAGCATAATTCAAGGTAACATTCTTATATCAAAGGGTATTAAATGGATAGTTGGAAACGGTCAACAGATAAACATTTGGAGAGATAATTGGTTATCTGACCAATATCCCAGACCTGCCTGTTGGCAGGGTAGTGGAGAACCTACATTCTCTATGGTTCATGATTTAATCTTACCTGGTACAGACAGATGGAATGAGGCCAGGCTAGATGATTTACTGACACCAGAAGATAAAAAGATTGTCAAACTCATAAGACCTTCTATTACAGGAGCTCGAGATGAAATTAATTGGATGTTTAGCAAAGATGGAAATTACACAGTCAAATCAGGCTATCATTTGCTAAGAAAGATCCGTTCATCCTCCTCTCCTGGTACTTCTCTAGCTTCTTCACACACTCAAATATCTGATTTCTTTAAGAAGCTATGGAAGCTGAATATTCCACCCAAACTGAAGCACTTTTGGTGGAAGATCATTCACAATGCTCTGCCTGTTGCAGAGAATCTGAAAAAAAGGAAACTTCGAGTAGATGATACATGCATGTTATGTGGGCAGAGCACAGAGAGTGTTTATCATCTCTTTTTTGACTGCAATGTCACAAAAGAAATTCTTGAGCTAGTCCCAATTCAAAAGCCTCCAGGTAACAGCATTGCTTCTACCACAATGGAACAAACTATTACTGCCTTCTTTGAGCTTAATGAATTCTCAAGAAAAGAAGGAATTCTATTCTCTTTTATAATGTGGAGAATATGGAAAATGAGGAATGATCTGGTTTTCAATAACAAAAGGTGGTCAATTCCTGAAATCATTATGAAGGCAAAGTCAGATCTCAATATTTGGCTAGAAGCAAGTAAATTGGATCAAGATGATCATGCAGAATTGCAAAGAATTAGTAAAGAGACCCAGGAATACAATGCAAGTACTTTGGTTAATATCAATACAACTACTGATCCTTCTGTTAACTATATATGTTATGTAGATGGATCATGGACATCCAAAGAGGAATCAGCTGGAGTTGGATGGGTTCTTCATCACAAGAATGGTACACCCATTCTTAAGGGATCATCATCAATTAGACAAATCAATACAGCCCTTGAAGCTGAAGCTGAAGGTTTACGCATGGCTGTAGCTCATATATATAGACTGGGGTATGACAAGGTTCAGTTCAGAGGTGATGCAGCTCAGTTGTATATGCCATTGCAAAACGCCTCAAAGCTCAATCAACCATTCTGGATGTGCTCCTCTCTAGCCATGTACGTCAAAGATATTATGCATGTAAAGGCAAGAATGCCCAACTTCTCCTTCTTGAAAGTACCTAGACAACAAAATACTATAGCTGATGATCTAGCAAAGTGTGCTAGGCTCAGATCTTCTCCACTGATAATAACTTGGGACGTGTAACTCTCTGGTTTCAGATCTAATAATAATATTATCATTGTCGACAAAAAAAAAAAAAACCGTCGTCTATTTTTGTAATTATCATAAGGTTTTGGATTATATATTTTTTTTAATCTGGATCATGTAATATAATTTGGTGGAAAAAATGATTTGAATTATCGAGTTTTAGTTTTTAGTTGAAATCGTCTTTTCCATCAATATTAACGATAATTTCTATTTTTTAATATTTGTTTTTTTTTTTTCATTACCAATGATAACTCTAGTAAAAAAACTAAAAATATCCGACCATGACAATGAATCATGACCATGACTAAAACAGTTTAGACAATATTTTCTCCGTTTTTATATACTAGTTTGTCCGAAGATATGTTGAATTTCTGAATTTTGGTTGTTTTAAAAATTTCAACGGTATTTACTTCAAACAATAAAAAATCTCTTTAATGATAGTATGTATATGAATTTCTAAGCTGATCTTGGATTCAGATCATCCAATTGGCGCATGGATGATCACTTTCAAAATATCAATAATTTATTTAGATTAAATTCATTTTAACTGTTTAAATGATAATTAAAAATTATTAGTATGTACGACCGTTCTTAAACGAATTCCGGTCAAGTTTTGTACTGGTGAGACAAAATTTTTGTTATGGGTTCATTCTAAAATTCAGATGGTGAAACAATAACGGATATAGAACAAATTATTAGGCTACAGTCATGGAACTGCCTTTAGAGTTTTTGTTATACATAATTTCAAAATCAAATTGCAACAATGCTATTAATTAATGAGTATTTATGTTTAAAGTTAAAAAAGGAAAAAAAAAACAAACTTAATTGTTTATATTTATGGATGTTTTACTGTTTTTTAATCTTCTTATTGCTTTGNNAATAATAATAATAATAATAATAATAATAATAATAATAATAATAATAATAATAATAATAATAATTTTCTAACAAAATTATAAAAAACTAATATATATAATATATAGATATTTTTATTTACTAAAAAAACACAAAAAAGCTAAAATTTGAACTTATGTTGTATTCAGAAGATAATTTAAGATATTCTACAATCTTTTGTCTTTTTGATTTATGTTCAATTTATGTTTATTTCTATATAAACAATTTTTTGTAAAATCCCAAGAAATACGTAAAGGATGAGAATATTGAGCTTGTTACCTCTTAAAATATCTAGCTAAAATCCAAAAGAAAAATGATTCGGCATTAATATACAATATATATTAAATATATATGCACTGCATTCATAACCAGTTTATTTAAACCTCATATTGTATTAGAATTCTCAACAAAACCCAAACAAATATTACTGCTAAACACTTAACTATATCAAAAAGATGTTATAACATCTTGAATCAAAAGTAAAAATAATTTAACACTAGTATATATTTGAGAGGAAAATTATTCCAAATACACTTTTTAAGTGGCTGTCTTTTATTTTTACACTTTTATTTTTACACTTTTAAAATTTATGTGTTTAGAGTCTTTTAACTTTGTTAATTGATTTTAGGATTTCGAATTTAGAGTTTGGGTTTAGAATTTATGATGTTAGGTTGGTATAGGATTTAATTAATTTAGGATTTCTAGGGTTTAATTTTTAGGGGTGGAACCTAGATAAATGCCTCTCCACTCATTATTATAATATAGTTGATGTCACTAAAAAATCTTTTGATAATTCAGCGAATTGGAGTTTTTAGGTGACATATTTAAATTAATTCATAACAATTATACGTTTGGCTTAGCTAAATATATAAGACTTACAAAAAACTTGATAACATTTTTCATATTCCTAATAATAACATGACTCGCCACATGCAATCCAAATAAAACATAATTTATCACGTGTTTTTTATGAAAAAAAAATGTTAGATTAATGACTTACAATTTAAATAGAAAAGATTTTGTTGTGCATATAGGTCATGCACGGATTCCATCAATGAATTTGATTATTAAGAAATAATTTAAACTCAAACAGATGATAGAATATAATTTTAAAAATTGACAAAGTTTTTTATAGTTGATTTTAGAGAAATAATCTAAATAAATCCACTAAAGAAGAGAACTGATCTCAAATAGATGTTTTTGTCCTAATAAAATTTCGAATATAATAATATAAAAAGTCAACATGGTAAAAAAAGAGAAAAAAATTAGTTTACTGGTATTATGCTGGTGTAATTATCACGGTACCCTCAAAATTCAAATTCATTTTTAATCAAATAATTAGTATTTATATATTTTTGCAATAAATTTTGATGGGTGCAACTAGTTGTTTGTTTAAAGAAACAAATATGAGCGTAATATATCTTTATTTTTGATTCTGCTGATTATTCACATTTCACAAGTTGCAACTTGCAACTATTATTGCGTTTATTAGCACATAATTTTTTTTTTATTATTTTTTATTTTACTGTCAACTACTTTTAGCAAAGATTTCAATTTTTGGCCGACTCGTGGATTACTAATTATAGAGCTCCACAATTTTGACCTGACCAGACCAATCTTTGATCCTTGACCCGAAGCTGCCACGAAATTATGTGATTTCTTTTTCCCTTCTATGTCGACTCTCAAAAGGACAATACTTTTGTTTGCCAATATTATGGATAAAACTGTTTGACAATGATGCTGCTTTTGGACACGTGGTAAATATTTTCTGGAAAGTTGGTAAGCTAGTAGCTGAAATAATCCCTAATTATTCTTCCACAAAATCTGAATTATATTCTTATTACATTCGAGATATTTGACTAATTCTTCATATATCTAAGAGATTTAAGGAATTGGATGTTGACAAAAAAAAGAATTGGATAATTTGGTAGCTCTTGATAAGTTTCTTGGTGGCTACGACCTCACATTCAACATGTGTGAAATAAAACATCCATTGTCGACCTACCTGCTTTTCTCCCATTATCATTTATTTTTTTTGTTTGATAAAAAAATTCTATCATAATCATTAACCGCATAATTACAAGGAGTAAGCAAAACAAAAATGTTATTCAATTTGGTAAACATGGACCCAATATAAATAAATTAATTTCAGTTTAAGAAACATATATGATTGTATTATGTATATAGAGTTTTTTTGCATTTTATAAAATCAAGATTTTATAAAAACTTAAACTCTAAAATGATAAAGTGTTAAAAGAGAACAAGGTCAGCGAAGCCAATGGAAAGGTGAAAACGTTTGTCTTACAACAAAACATAGACATATATGTGAAGAAAACAAGAAATAGTTTATAGAATGACATCAAAAATAAAGATCATGGCAAGAAATCTGAGTCATGTCCAAAAAATAATTAATGAAGACTACAAGAGTTGAGGCAACTATATATTATAGTAAAGTGTGGTATTCCAAACTACATCAACGAAAGAGAGAACACCAGAGGGGAAAAGGTGAGCCTCGGCCCACTACTTTAGAGAGTCTTAAGACTATAAAAAGAATGGGTTTCAAATGTACAATCTAAAACAAATATTTACAAACGAAACTTAATATTTTTTAAAAAATGGGTTCTGAAAATTATATAAATTTTTATGAAAAATTGTCCATTAAATTTACATTTTCCTTAGAAAATTATATTTTTTTCTAAAATGAAAATTTTCCAAAAATAATAAACTTTGGGCTTGCACTCTTGCTCTCCTTTTTGGACCGGACCTGGAAAAGACTCACTACCTCGTGAAAATAAAATAAACATTTTGCCATTATTGTCCAAAACATAATTTTTAATGCAGTTAGTATGCGAGCTTCAACGAGAAGAAGATAATATATACAAAAGCTAGCTAAACCATTAATAACATAATTAATTAGAACTTTTCTAACAACAATCTCAATATAAGGTAATTTAACAACACCTTCAATACGAGGTAATTCAGTAACATCCTTCATACAAATTAATTCAGTATTACATTCGAAATATTCAAAAACTACAAAACGGAGATATTAATACATATATATTAGTATATTATAATATTATATTACTGCTAAAATACATGTCAAAAAAAGAGTTAAAAATAAAACCAAAATGCATGTCCATATGTTTAATAAAGAGATTTCGATGTACATTCGGGTATCCATAAGTTTGGACTGGAGAGAGGAGAATGTTAATAAGGATTGACATGACAAAGACTAGGCTCAAATAGTAAAACCAGTGGTGAGCCTACTGGGTTGGGCTTAACCGAAACTCCAGCCCATTGTAGTAATTGCAAGGGACATGTTTATGCTGTATTTTTTGAGGTCCGAGCGACCTAATATTAGCAAACCATAACAAATTATGCCAAAGTTCCATTTTTCAAATATTGGTTGTTCCAGTTCAGTTTTAATTTCAGCACGTAATTCGTTTAGTTACCACTTTAAAGCTATTTTGCTTTCGGTTTCAGTTCGGTTAAAAACCGTAGAATTGTTTGGGGTTTTTGTGTATAAGATTCGTGTTGCTAAGTTTTTTTTTTTTTTTTTATCTAGTTATTAAAAAGAGACGATAAAAACAAGTTAAAGTTAAATTATGAATATGCTTCCGAATTGGGTTGACTGCCTATTTAGCCCCCCTGCTATAGCGTGTAAAGCTGATATGCCCTACAGTATTCGCCTCTACGGATTTAGCCATAAACTTTTTTATTCTCTTTATTTCACCTTGAACTATGAATCTAACTCTAATTAACTCTACGAAACTAAACCGGTGATTACAGACCTTTAACCGTATATTTGCTTTTATAAAATTGCGTTTAGAATAAATTTTAATAAATAAATTGTTTTCGAAATGAATGGTTTACTTTACATAAATTTAAAAAAACATTCTCTTCTCTCTCGGCAAAAAAATCAAATTGGGGGAAAATTGGAATTAGGGTTCTTGAGAATCAATTGAGAATAATCAATTTAGAAGATTTTGGTTGTAAACCCCAGTCCCAACCGTCTCCACCGCTTCTATTGTCTAAACCAATTGACCAAACATTACCACCTCTGAATGCATCACCACCGTCTTCTTTACAAGTACCAGATAATAGAACTTCAGCATCTCCGTTGTTGACAGCAGCCGGAAAAACACATCGAGGCGCTCACTTGCGGCGTGTTAGCCACAGGCCACCACCACCATCAAAACCATTTGAAGAACCCACATCAACACCATTATTGCCTGAATCTGCTCAACAATCTAAATCTCAGACAAACTCACCACCACCATTGTTGTCGGCAAAAACTACAGAAAATCTTCAATCTCAGTCACCAATATTGCAATCGGTTCCTCCATCACTACAGCCTCCGAAATCTTCTTCACTTCCCTCTCCTTCTACTCAACTCAAAACCGAAATCAACTCGTCGCTTCAAACATCTCTGCAACACCAGACCAGGCCAAACCCAATCAACTCTTCATCTCCGAAACGCACACACACTGAACCTCAAAGTTTGACAGGGATCACAAGGAAAGTTAGTGGAAACAGGGGAAGTGAAAATTGGTCGGAGAAAGAAAAGTCAGAGCCGATGAAGATGATTATCATTTTCTTTAATTAATAACGCAAACGTGATTTACAATCGCTAATATCCGGTTTACGAATCTAAGCTAAACGCAAAAATCAATTTCGTAGGATTAATTAGAGTTAGATTCATAGTTCAGGGTGAAATAAAGAGAATAAAAAAGTTTATGGCTAAATCCGTAGAGGCGAATACTGTAGGGCATATCAGCTTTACACGCTATAGTAGGGGGCAAAATAGGCAGTCAACCCTTCCGAATTAGATTGTATCTTTTTCTTTCTTTTTTCATCTTCTCAATTCTAGTTTTAATGTGATTAATTTATACATCTTTTTTCAAATATATTAAGTTGCCCTCAAACCCCATGCGATTATACAATGTCGACTTTAGCATAAACCGCTAGGTAACAAATACTGGTCAATTATAGTTTTAGTGTTTAAGTTTACACTTATTTGATTTTGATTCTATTCTTCTTTTTTGTTGTTGTTGTTTAGTTCATTTTTCCACTATATATACATTAATTTTTGATCCACAACATTATATATATATCTCTCTCTCTCTCTCTATCTATATATATATATATATATATATCATAGAAGAAACCATGCATACACCGAACCCAAATACAAATGGTTTTCATATAGTTTGAGATTTTGTAAAACGGAAAAACCGAAAAACCAAGATACGAATGGTTTTATATTATTTGAATTTTTGTGAAATCGGAAAAAGCCAAATTATAATTGAAATGCACGCCCCTATTAAGTATGATATATATACATATATATATATATATATATATATACTTTTGTACTAGTGATTTGTACACATATATTAACTTTACTTTTCTGAAGATATATTATAGGGTATTGTAATTTAAAAATGTTCAGTGCATTGTGGATTAATTCAAAATAAAACATTGATCTAAATTTTATGATATAAGTTAGCTGATATCTCTAGAGAGCATAACAGTTTTAATAAATTCATTGTAAATCATTAACATTTATCTAAACTTATCAAAACTCAATAATTTCAAACGTTTGTTAGGATATACATAGCCAGACCTAGATCAATTAATAAGAGGCTTTAATTTTTCTTCATTTATATGAATGTTTTCATTTGTCAGATTTACCTATGATACTTTGATCCTTAAAGCAATGTCTCGTTTTACATCTTACAAGCTTAATTTGCATTGGCAAATGTCAAAACAGAAATGACTAAAAATTTGCTAAGAAAGATAAAGTAAAAGAATTGACCTTTTCTTGGAGAAGGAAAGTAACGGTTGGAGAGAAATTGAATGTGATATACGGAAGAGATTGATAACATTTTGGTGTAAAGATATCCACAAATGTAATTATTTACATAAAGACGAAAATATTGTGTAACTGACGAACTAAAACCATTAAAGGAAAGATTGAAAGAGACAAAAGCAACTTTGGAATCTCTCATTTTTTTTATTTATAAAAATAAATAAGAAAGTGTGTACCATTCGGTGGAGCTTTCCCATACAGATAAGAAAAGCCAAAGTTTCGAAACCCATAAACTGAAATCATATCATCCCTATAATAGACGTACCCATTAGATGATGACGATCCATCATATATATATGATTCTTTTGTACTTGCCTAAGCATCATGGCATGACATATATATATATATATATATATATATATATATATATATATATATGTATATGTTTCGATCATCAAATATATGAAAACATATTAACAACTTTGATTTACAATTGAAATGTAGTGATTTGAATGAATCTTGAAACTATGGTTTTAGACATGGAAGGGGACCATTTGATTTGCCACCCATTTCCAGCAATGAAACAGTAAAAATGTCATACGTTTCTTTTGTTTATATTTAAATTATATATATATAATACATTTTGTTTTGTTCAATTTGGACCTCTCTCTCTTTACTCTTAACCTTGTTTTCAGGTAGCTATTCTTAAACATTTAAACCAAAGCTGAAAAATTAAGTCCTTAACCTTCGTTTTTCTGCAACAGTAACCATTTCTCATAAGATTTTTCTATTCAAAATCATATAACATTTAGTTTGTATCTTTCTGGTTTATCTAATCAGGACCCAAAAGTAGACTTATATTAGATCGAACTCCAGACAACTCTGCTTAATTACTCCAGACATCTCTAGCTATCAACTCATAGACATGTACGAACCGACCCTATATGCAACTTCAGGTTTAAACTTTCCAGAAACCCTAAATTAATATATAATAATAATAATAAAAAAAGATATATGAAGAGTCTTTTTTCTTATAACAGCTTATAAAGAGTGAAGAAAAAGAAAGAAGAATTTGGATGATTCTTTTGATATCCCAAAAAAAAGAGTAATAACTAGAGATATTCAAACTCATGAGATCTTCCATGAGTGTACGGTTAAGAGACAGATTAGGGTTTTCTGTAAGTCATGCAACTGACCCTAATAAAACAGATCCATATGCACACACACACAAAACACAAGCATATGATTAAAAAAAAATCAGATGAACAGAAATATAACCACACCCACCAACAAAAAAGAGATAAATTATCAAAAAAAATAGATGAGACTTATAAAAAATAAAATAAAAACTACTGGGAATTTTGAGATAGAAAATTAGGGTTTAAAGGGTGCGACCATCAACAGGTGAAACTGCGAACATGATCTAATTCAAGAGAGTCTTTCTAACAAACGGAGATGAAAGAAAAGCTTATAACATTAGATCATGCTGGCAGCTTCATCAGATGACGGTGCACCATACACTTCACCACAACCAAATCAAGAAAGAGAGAGAGAGATAAGTTTTTTTTATTTTCTAGGGTTTTCTTGTGTTATGAGAAGGAAGGAAGAAGAAGAAGACGAGTGGTTTATATAGAAAGAGAGAGGAGAAGGTTAAGGGGGTGGAGAGAGATATGATATGTTTTAGAGGGGTTAGTTTTGCAATTAAAGAAGAGTATGTGGGGCAAAAGTAAAACAAAAACGAGTGACAAACAAAAGGCGTTAAAGAAGAAGTGGTCCAAAGTTAAGAACCGTGAATACAAAAAAAATTGAATAATGTCACGCCGATTCTCCTCCGACCCTCTCATGCACTTAGTTTTTTTTTTCTGTTTGTTTCTCTATGTAACTCCCATTACATTTATTACTTACTTCTACTCTGATGGGGACCCTTTTCTTTCTTTTTATTTGAAAGGATATATATATAGTTTTTTTTTTTTCAAACAATTATATGTAACCGCTCATTAATTCCAATGCATAAATGATAATATATTGCAGTAATTCTATATATACTTTTCACTAAGTGTTCTAGAATATGTTATGTTAATTGGATGTTCCGTGACATTTCTACCACACTTTAAAAAATTATTAAAGGAAACCATTGAAATTGGATGTTATTTCAATTATATATGCAGGATTTTCGGTTATTGAATCTGTTATTAGTAGTCCAAATCGTGGTTTGATATTCTGAACCGATTTAAATGTTATAAATGTTGTTGCAAGAAAAACAAAAAAAAAAAATCTAATATGCCCCTATATATCAAGATCAGACCAAACAAACAATCAATTAAATGATTAATTTTACTTTCACGAAACTCCTTAAACACGTAGAACATAATATCAAAACCCGTTTAATCTTTTAATTTTTTTTTGATAATTTTCACCAATTCCAGACAATCAGCGTGGAAGTTATCACCCATTTCCCCCAATTAATATATATATATATATATGTTTCAGTCTTTTTTTTTTTTCTTCTCATAGATTTTTTAATATTTCAGTTAATTATGCTAAATCAAACGTTTACCAAGTCAAGAAAATTCAAATCAAATGTTTACCCGATTAATCAGCTAGTCAGTAGTCAATTATAATTACATATGTGAATGTGATTATATATGTGATGATTATCTGTACCCGCATGAATTGTCAAAACGTACACATGAGATTAAAATGTTATATTTCTAATAACCATGAAGTATGTATGTTCAAAATTTACGGAGTTTTCATGTCTGAGAAAAAAAAAAAAAAAACCTTAGCCTGCTCGATTGATTTATAGACTTTACTTGACTCATGATGAGGTATTATATATTTTAAAATTCCAACGCAGAGACTTAGCTTTATGATCTCTTTTATATAAGTAAATAAGAACTAGTGGATCTAAGTAATTAAGACCTAGCTAAGCCATGGAAAAGTGAAATTAACACATGCATAAAGTATGACCTACGGAAACACTTAGACTATTTTATATAATGTGAAGCATATAACCATTCTCTTTTGGCTTCTATAAGCTTACACTGGTTTCTACTTTACACTTTTTTTTTTTTATTGGTCGACACCCCTAACTAATCCATATCACTTTTATGATTACTTGAAGAGCGGTATATATACATCCCTTAGTACAACCGCAAGATTACTAATCACACTTGTACTTACTTTAATAATAAACTTTAGTCCTCTAGTACTATATATTTTATAGTTAGCATAAAAGTAATATTATTGATATAACTATATTCACAAAATATTATGTTTTTTGAAAAGTTAAGGATTAGTAATCCGTTTTAGAAAGGATTCGATCTTATACATACGCATCAACTATAACCCAAAAAGAACCAGATATCCTAACCATTGAATTACAAAATACTGATCAAGCTTACAAGTAAAAGTGATTAGAACCATTCTTACATTTCGGTTCAAGCTCGTTTGAATTTTTAATGCTTTTTATGATATATTTACTAGCTCTATAAGTTTTAGTATTAATTAACTAGAGCTTATAATTTAGTGGTTTATACTAATAATGTTATTGTGTCATCGTTTAAGTTCCAACAAAACTAAAAACCCTGCTAATTGAACATAGTTACGACCATTGTTACATTGTCTCTNTGTTTTTTTTTTTTTTTTTTTTGAATTGTTGTTAATTAACAACGGTGGTAACTAGTAACTACATTCAATTAATACATTTGTGACCTAATTAAGCTCATATGGAATATTGCCAGGCTCTCTTTTAAGTGCATTTATATATAAATGATACTATAACATTATCTATATTTATTATCGACTCAAGTGGCAGTAGTCATTGTCACAAAATTGATAACATTAGTTTTTCAGAATAAGATTATA
Source organism: Odontarrhena argentea (assembly GCA_900406245.1). Classification (NCBI taxonomy): domain Eukaryota; kingdom Viridiplantae; phylum Streptophyta; class Magnoliopsida; order Brassicales; family Brassicaceae; genus Odontarrhena; species Odontarrhena argentea. The sequence continues at coordinate 44,214 of OVAF01000102.1, read as the reverse complement.
TATATATATATATATATATGTATATATATATGTATATAGAGCATCCAAGCTTAATTACTGTCTAACACATGGGGTTATAAAGACAATTTTCCTCTTGTAATCTACCGCTGGTACATAAATTAATAGCTATATAGATGTTTCCCTATAGATGTTATAGCAACTTGTTAGTATTATTTTTTGTATAGAGAAGATAGATGTAATAAAGAAAGTATATAAGTGAAACTGAAGTTGTTTAATAATTGATTGCCGTAAATGTAAATGAAAAGGAATTGAATAATAAAACAAGTTTCCTGAAAAAGATTCCTTATCACTAACAATGGGATGATACCATTTCTATGTAAGAATTACCCAAAATTCGATAGGCTCTGGGCAAGCTGTTGAGTCTGTGACAGCTACGCGATATATATTGCAAGCTATTGAAAATTATTGATATGGACAATCTTTGATAACGACTTGTTGTATTTGGTAGAGATTAAGAGGCTAAAACCTCTCATTGGNCTCATTGGGTTTTTAAGTTTTTTTTTTTTTTTTTTTTTTTTACTTTGTTCCTTTTTTTTAAGGTTTTGGGTTTGGTACCAATAAGTCAACAAACACTACTAATTGCAAAAGAAAGGAATTATGAATTTTACTTCACATAAATTAATCTAGTTAGCTTTATGCTGGTGAAGAAAAATTCCCGGTTTAGTGTTGTATCACGGCCTGCTGAAAATTTAATCCTTTTTTTTTTAAACGACAATTTAATCCTTTTTAATCTGTTTCTGAAAGATGTATTCAATTTGATGTGTTTAGTCTGTTAGATAAAGGAAAAATTCCCCCAAAACATTTCTAATTTAATTACGTTTTGACATTTAATTTTCTAACTTTTTTGCTACCCACTTTTCTACCTCAATTCAACATTGTGTCCATTTTAATACTGAAATTCTCATATTTTATAAATTTACATTTTGATCGACCTAATGAAAATTAAGATTATTTTAGATATCTGATGTGTCTTCCGCTGGCTACATAAAAACAAGTTTAATTTGGGGTCATATTAATCGTGATATATATACTTGTATAATTTGTAGATTCAATCTTTTTTGTATATATACTCATCTGAATCCTTTTTTTTTTTTTTAACATTGTTTCTAATTGTGAGTTTACTTGTGTTTCAATTATCTAACGAAATAATTATATATAATAAATATTACTTCTAGTTCTAAATGTTCAATTTAAGATCTACAGGCAATCAAGTTTTGTCACTTACACATGCTTTGACATGACTCGGCTGATGTAACTGCTTAAATGTATATACGTTTGCAAATTGAGAAGTACTTGATCATACTGATATGTAAGGCTCAAACTTATCGTTTTGTTTTGGATCACCGATCATACTGATACAATGGTACTATATTATATATGTGTCTTTTTCTTAGCGAAAAATAATAATAAAATGCTGTTGTTTTCCTTTCGTACAAAGGAAATAAGAGGTGCTGAATAAAGAGTTGTTGAGTGTGATGACATCAGTAACTTTGCATCCAAAGTTAAAAAAAGGTGGTCTATATCAATATATACCACGTTAACTGGATTCACCTAATCGGTCTAAAACTACTTCTAATAAATAGTTGTAAAATACTTATAAATTGGTTGCAAATTAGTCGCAAATTTATAATATTTCAAAGTAGAAACGAAATATTGTTAGATATTCAATAACCGTCTGATGGATGGCTTGGCTCGTGAAGCACGTGAACATCTTTTTGAATTTACTTTTGTAAACTGGTTTTCACTGTCGTAGGAGTCAAATCTTTTTTTTTTTTTTCAGTTCAATGTTTTGGTTGAAAAAAAAAAAAATTTGTTACCGGTTAAAGTAGTTGGTAGACTTTCGTCGGTTTATTTATGTGATAATTAAAAGAGAAAAAAAAACACCATGTATGTGATAGTGCTTGATGCAAATTGTGATTTGTGATAATTTTTATAAATGTAGAGAGAGAGAGAGAGAGAATATATACATGAGAAGAGTTAAAAAAGAAGCATGCTTAAGGCAACATAGAGTGGATCCAAATGTTGCTTTCCAGCTTTATACAAACGTATCACCCACATTACTTCCACTGCTACATAAATTTAGAAGAGAGAGAGAGAGATATTGTGATGATGATATATGATCATATATATCATGATATATCGATGTCGATGATAAATTGATGATGATGGCTCCGGTATGTGTACCCTAGCTTAGGAGTTGTAGCTAGCTATAGGACCATGAATACAAACACATACATATTGGTGTTTATGTAACTTGGACGTACCTCAACAAGTTCACCAAAACGGCTACGTTTAGTGGGGTTAGTGAAATTTGCAAGTGGGGACTGAGTCTATATTGTAATAGGAGTTGCAACATGCAAATGGTCCCAATTCTGTTTGTTTTTTAAAATAAGAAATTAGTGTTTACTGAGGAGGAAACATCCCATTTATAGATTCACACCCATAAAATGCAAGCTTCTCTTTTTTTATATTATTCCATGATATTATTGCATATACTACGAGATAACTTTGAAATCATGAAATTTACATATATAATTGTATATGGTTTGTGTAACACTCATGTCAAATTCATCTGAATCCATATGAAGCCCTAATTTGACTAATCTTCTAAACCTAACTAGAGCATGCACCATCATGCCAATGCTCATGCGTTATATTACGTACCGGTTAATTAAACCAAGACCACAGTTTGTGTACATACAAAATAACCAATATAGATATAGCAAAAGATGATGATGGTATATTATATAACTGAAGTGCATATGCGAAAGCTTTCANGAAATGGAAAAACTTTAAAAAAAAAAAAAAAAAAAAAAAAGTGCATATGCGAAGTGAGAGGAACATAGTGTTACATAAAAATATCATATAAAAAAGCTTTAAAATATTAAAGAACATAATATAAAAATGATATTTTTTTTGTAATCCACTTCTTTTGATATATATGGGAGATTCGTTGAGCATCCATGTGCGCTTTCAATCGACCCTTTTCTGTCTGTATCTAGCCAACCACATATACCTTTACAATATAGAGCTTCCATAATTTTTTTTTCTTTTTTTAAACTAATGTGATAACAATATATATTAACCCTATCATTAAGTATACTGTATAATGCACACAAAATGAGGAAGAAGAAGATATATAATAGTAATATGCATATATACATTGATCAGTTAATTTGTCCCATAATTAATAGAGAGTATATTTCAGATCAGAAAAATGGTACTGATCAGTTACTCTAGAGTAGTATTACTATATGTCATAAACAAACCATATCAAGTTCCACAAAATATAAGGTGTGAAGTATATTCATTTTAATTTGTAGTATGCTCTAATCTATAAAATATAATTTGCCTTTATCTTGGACGAATTCAACTATGATACATAGGGATGGACCAGGTAAGACGAGCCATAATTCGAGATCCATGATCATTTTGGTTTTGGTTAACCAATATGTTTTGAGCCTAATCAGCTTTAATTTGTATTCCTTAATTAGGCAAGGAACTAAAACATGTTAGTTTAACTCTTTTTCGCTGCAGCTGAACTCAAAACCTTTGTTTGAACATACTTTGTGGTAGGTGGTATGCAATAGGGCTAGGCAAAAACCCATGATCGAGGAGCTGAACTGAAACCAATTCAAAATTATTCAAACCAAATCCAAGCCAATTTTCTAAAAATATGAATGAGACCTAACACCTAGTATCGAAAATTCTAAACCACACTAAAACCGAAGGGATACACGAAATATCCAAAACATAAATTTTAATTTGAATATGTTTGGGCGGTTTAGGTAAATTTCAGAGCATTTTCTTTTAGTTTTAGTTAATTCGGTTAATTTGAGTTTTTTTTTGTTTATTTGGGTGAAAAATGTTATATATATTTGATGTTTTATATATATATTTTTTTCGGGTATTTCATATATGTTTTTTGTTCCAATAAAAAAATAACCGAACTTAATTCAAATTTTTCTTAGTTGCATCGGTGCTTCGTGAACCAAACCAAATCCGAACTTAATTTTTAAAATATTTGAACGAAACCTAGATCTCTATAATAAAAATAAAACTTGAAATCCAAAAATCCTAACCAAATGAACCCGATAATTCAAATGTCTAGGCCTAGTATTGAAGGTAAAAATTATTTAGCTATGGGCCGATTGTTTTTAGTTAAGTATTATTTCTTCGGTTGGGCCTAGAATGTCAAAACGCATTACTATAATGCGCATTTGTCAAATGTGTAAACTATACTGTGCGCCGTTTGATGCAATGCAATTGCGAATGTTATAGAAAAATATCAACGAGCTTCCTTATCTGACCGTCGATAAGAATGATGATCAATCTGACGTGTCGTAATCTGAACCGTCCTTTCTTCAAACAGTACCGGTATAACAAACTCCGTTTCGAATTTCGAATTTCGAAAATATCTAAAACTCAAAGAAAAATTTGAGCCTCGCTTCATTTTTCGATTCCCGCCGTATAAAAAACCCAATTCAGCGAATAGTTTCAAATCACTCTCTCTCTCTTATTCTCTCTAAGCTTTAGATTTCCGAGAACGAGAATGATTGCTGCTCTCAAGTAAGTGATTCTTCCATCTCTATACTTTTGAGTTTCTTCTTTTGATTTCTTCGTTTTGATTAAGCTGAATAAATCTCTTCTCGTTTTTGTTGTTTGGTACCGATCATAGAGCTGAAGAAGCAAGCCAGATGCAGCTCGTTGAGCGAGAAGAACTTGATGAAGATGACGATCTGTTCGAAGCGATTGACAAACGTAAGATCCAAATCCCTTTTCCGATTGTGTTAATCGTTTCCACTCGTTTCTTTCAAATTTCGTTACGCTTCTTCAAATTTTCGTGTTATCAGTTGCACAGTTTATCTATGAATTCGGATCTATAATCTGCAGAAACTTCTTGTATATTTTGAATTTTAAGTGTGAATCGGCTACATATATTGACTTCTGAGATTAGATTTTCCATGATAGCGTCTAGTTTCTGGTATTGTTTGTGAGATTCCAGTGTATTTGGTCGATCGAGTTTCTAGATTTGGCATAAGCCTATAGCTGATCAGATCTCGTGATTTCTGTTTCCTTGTGCCAGTGATCGCTCAAGGTATAAACGCTGGAGATGTGAAAAAACTACAGGATGCAGGGATCCACACCTGCAATGGCCTGATGATGCACACCAAGAAGGTATAGAGCCAGCTTCATTAGGATCGTTCATTGATTTTATCATATCTTGTATCTGGTTGCATGAATCTATTGTTTCCATTGACGCAGAACCTCACTGGAATCAAAGGTTTATCTGAGGCCAAAGTTGACAAAATCTGTGAAGCAGCTGAGAAAATTGTGGTTAGTCTAGATTCTTCATAGTATCATTGCTACAGCAATGTCTCGCTGCTTAACCTTTTAAATCTCTCTTTCAGAATTTTGGATATATGACTGGAAGTGATGCTCTTCTAAAGGTTAGGCTCAATAATTTTACTAAGGTCTAGATGTCTGTCCTGCATCTAAGTCCTTTTGCTTGTTCCTACTAACAGAACTGTGAAGTTTTGTGGCTTATTTAATATGAAATAACTGAAACCTACAAGCTTTTTTTGTGTATAGAGAAAGTCAGTTGTGCGTATCACCACAGGTTGCCAAACTCTCGATGATCTCTTAGGAGGTATAGTAAGTTTTGCACCTACTGTTTGCCATCTTGATCACACTACTTGAGAGTTATGGTATAATTTAGTCACAATGCTTGGTAGGTGGGATTGAAACCTCAGCCATCACAGAGGCTTTTGGAGAGTTCAGGTGAGAAGCAGAATTCAACTCTTTAAGTTTCCTGTAAATCACTTGGATTCTAATAGAGCTTAATTTCACTGCAGGTCTGGGAAAACTCAGTTAGCACACACCCTTTGTGTCACTACGCAGGTTGGTTATTATGTGACTGTCTTAAGTTGATATACTATTTTCTGGTGTCTTGAGATAGCTGTTTAAGGCATGAGATGAGGTTGTTTATATATATGTTATGCAGCTTCCTACAAGCATGAAAGGAGGGAATGGAAAAGTGGCTTACATTGACACTGAGGGAACTTTGTATCCTTAATATCTTAGAGTAAATATCAAGACAAAGATCCTGTAGTTTCATAAGAGCGTGTATATCTCATTATTTTTCCTTAACCTCTAACAATTAGCCGGCCTGATAGAATTGTCCCAATTGCTGAAAGATTTGGAATGGATCCTGGAGCTGTGCTTGACAATGTAAGCAATTTTTAACCCATATATAATCTCTGAGGACTGCAAATGACATTCACAGTTCTGTACATCTCGATATAACAGATCATTTATGCTCGTGCTTACACCTATGAGCATCAGTACAACCTGCTTCTTGGTCTTGCTGCAAAAATGTCTGAAGAACCATTTAGGATTCTGGTAAAGAAAACATGGCTGCATATTTATCCTTAGTTTCCCATGGAAATCACTCAACAAGATTATGAGCTAAGTTCCCTGATCTTACCATGTTTCCAGATCGTTGACTCGGTCATTGCTTTATTCCGAGTGGATTTCACTGGAAGAGGAGAACTTGCAGACCGCCAGGTTAACCTTAGTTATCCCACAAATTACTTAACAGTATTATTACCTAATCCGGATGTGCTAAAAATGCCAGTTTCTAAATTGCAGCAAAAACTAGCTCAGATGCTCTCCAGGCTGATCAAAATCGCAGAGGAATTCAATGTTGCTGTCTACATGACCAACCAAGGTTTACTTTAGCCTAGCGAGAATTAATTCATATGTTTTCTTGGTGTTACTAACTTACAAGGATCTTTTTTTTGCCTTTGGTGGTTGCAGTCATAGCTGATCCAGGCGGTGGTATGTTCATATCAGATCCAAAGAAGCCAGCAGGTGGACATGTTCTTGCTCATGCAGCCACCATCAGGCTTATGTTCAGGAAAGGCAAAGGAGAGCAACGTGTCTGCAAAGTCTTTGATGCCCCAAATCTGCCTGAAGCCGAAGCAATATCCTTTATAACAAATATTATTGATTTCCACTAGTTTGATTTCAGTTACCATCCATATAAGTACATGACTTGTTTTTCTTAACAGAAGAATCACATTTTCCAGATTACTCCAGGAGGCATTGCAGATGCCAAGGACTAGAGCCTAAAGAGGAGCCCTTATATCTTATTTACCAATTATGCCTGTTTCTTACAGGCTTGTTTCTTTTATGCGTAACCATATAGTTAACCCACATACACTACTTTACTAGGGAAGTTATTGTACTCTGTGACTGGTATGCAGTAAATCAGAAGTTTATTAAGTCTTTTCTTATTACCTTCTTATTACCAAATACAGCTGCAAAGCAAAAAAGAAGGCTCTCAAAGCCCCATCATAATAGACCCAAACTCCTTAAAATGGCTCCCTGAGAGAAGAACATTATGAGGAGAGCTAAACAATCAAATCTCAAATCCGTGGAACACAAAAAACTAAAGAAAAAATAAAGGAACCTTTCCAATCACAATTAGCCTCAGATATGTTGGGACCAATCCATGACGCTCCCCACCCTAGGCATTGCTCCCTCTTTCTTGGCCTCGGAATCAACTTTAAAAGTTACACCGCACACCTGACCCGAACTGTCCACCCTCGGTACAGGCTTTAACTCATTCGATGGATGCTCATAGCTCCTCAAGCCTCCAGATGAGGTAAAGAAACATACTGCATAAAGCGTATACAGTCACATCCTTATTTGTATATCCACAAAATATGGTAGTCAAGCGCGTAAAAAGAGACACTTTTGAGCAAACATGATTACGAAATGCCTCGAATCCGTATATTTCAGAATTTGTTTCGATACCAGACAAACGAAAATCCTGTCTCTTGATCTAACGGTTCAGATTAGTTCAGTACAGCAAAAAAAGGAAGGGTGGAGATTAAATCTGTACCAAAAACCTGAAAACCGCCTGAGCAAGGAGTCGACAATAACCACAGAGACAGACACAGAGAGAGGGTATAACAGAATCCTCCTCGTTCCTCGTGTCGCCGCCTTCTCTCCCCCCACTCAATCCTCTTTCGCCACGTGTCCCTCTCCCTCTCTCCTTCATCTTCGTTTTACAGTACTCTGTATATCTCTGCTTCTTTCTTCATTCTCTGTTTTCTTTGGGTTTCTCTCTGAAAAATGGAGTCTGGTTACGAGTTCGACTCACTCTCTGAGTTACCTCCGCTTCCCCAAGAGTTTGAGTCTCGAAACTATTTCTCCTCCGCCATTGTTACTCCTCCCGATTCCTTACCTCCTTTTCCTCCTTCTGATTTCACTCCTTTCTCCGTCAACAACAAAGATGCCGATGACTCCTTCTTACTCGACTCTGTCTCTCCTCTGTTTCTTCTCACTCGCCACCATCTCACCGAGTCGACTCAGTTGCAGAATCTCTTCCCCATCGACGTAGCAGTCACGCCTTTTCTTCACATGCCAAATCTCATATCCATGGAACAGAGCACACCCATGGAGACGACGATGAATCCGTTCCCCTGTCTCTCTCTGTCTCCACCTTCAGACAAGACACGCCGCGTTAATCCACACAAGAAGCTCGGATTCACCATCTCTCCGTCGACGGCGTCTTCCTCACCAAACTCCGGCTACGAAAGGCAAAGAAAGATCTCTGATAAAATCAGGTCGTTGGAGAAACTGATGCCGTGTGTGAAGAAGATGGACATGGCGACTGTTCTAGAGGAAGCTCACAAGTACATCAGATTTCTCCACTCTCAGATTGCTGCTCTCCGCTGGATGCCTCTCGACTCAGTCTACTCCACCGCCGGAAAAGTCGGAGAAACTGATCCGCTCAGGTCTCTCACGAGGCAGCAGATTCTTCAGGTCATTGCCAACTCTGCAGGTGCAAGAACTGAGCTTTACACTCGTGGAGTTTGTGTCTTCTCCTATGAACAGCTTCTCTCCCTCAAGATGATGGCTCCATCCGCAAGAAACCTCTGAAAAAAAAACCACAATCGGACCCAGATATTGAACAACACTAAAGCTATTCTTACATATAGCATCTAATGGCGGTGTAATTGGATTTTGATATGTTAAGTATTAAGCCATCGATTTTGGTTTTCAGGTTTCATCTTCTTTGTCGACTTTACAATACTTTCGGATTTGATTTTGGCTAAGTTGTGGTCCTTGTGGATGAATCTTTTATCAGATAGCCAACCGCAAGCAAAAGCAAAATCCGAGGACAAAAGATAATTGTGTGTTGGTTGAACGGGTTCTAGAGAAACAATATGACAAATTAAAAACCAAAACCAATATCCATAAACCTGAATATGTGTCTTTAGCGGGAAGTTTTATGCGCGCGTAACCATATAGTTAACCCACATACACTACTTTACTAGGGAAGTTATTGTACTCTGTGACTGGTATGCAGTAAATCAGAAGTTTATAAGTCTTTTCTTATTACCAAATACAGCTGCAAAGCAAAAAAGAAGGCTCTCAGACCCAAACTCCTTAAAATGGCTCCAGAGAAAAGAACATTATGAGGAGAGCTAAACAATCAAATCTCAAATCTGTGGAACACTGCCACAGAATCCAAAAAAATAAACAAAAAATAAAGGAACCTTTCCAACCACATTTTGCCTCAGATATGTTGGGACCAATCCATGACGCTCCCCACCCTAGGCATTGCGCCTTCTTTCTTGGCCTCGGAATCAACTTTAAAAGTTACACCGCACACCTGACCCGAACTGTCCACCCTCGGTACAGGCTTTAACTCATTTGATGGATGCTCATAGCTCCTCAAGCCTCCAGATGAGGTAAAGAAACATCCTGCAGATGCGTATACAGTCACATTCTTATTCGTATATCCACTAGATCCAAGCAAAATCATACAGTTATAGAGATGATTTGCTGTGTACCTTTAGGGAATGGTGCAAAGGATTTGCCACAACCTTTTTTCACGGTTTCCACATGATCAGAAATAACGAGATGGCCTTCAGCATCGGTTCCCCAGAAGAGAGGCACACTCCCATCTGCATCCTGCAACGTGCAACAGTACCTCAGTACTACAATATACAAAACAATGACACTGTGATAGAGTGATAAAACTAAATGCGAAAGTAGCAAAACATATTACCCCTGCAAGGAAGAGATTTTTTCTAGCGGCGTCATAAAGCATAAAGCCGAATTTGCCTTGAAAGTCTCTAACAACTTGGTCGGCAGAATATGGACCACGGTCTCTAAGGGTTCTGTAGGATTCAATCACAATGGTGACCTCGGTTGCAGTTTTGGCAAGTCCATATTGTTGCTTAAGAGAAGAAACGTTCTCTATATTTCCTTGGAAGATGCAGAACACATCATCGGTCACAGCAAACAATCTGTCACACAAATCAGTTATATATAGTAAAAACAAAAATTCAACACTATCAGCCAACAACAAGATCATTAACGACAATAACTCAAAGTAAAGATCTTGCAGGCAGTGAAACAATAAACAGACATAACTAAATAATTAGAGACATCAAATTCATAAATGTCTATGATCAGAGGACACCAATACACAGAATGAGCCAAAAGAAAAAATGGTGAAAACCTGGGACGAAGAGGGTTTCCCTTGTCGAGGGAACAAGCAATGAGACCAGTAGATCCGAAATTGATCTTAACGGCGTTTGTATAAACGGAGGAGAAGTGGTTCTGCAAGAAGCCATCTTTAAGAGCACAAACCGATCCACCTTTTTGACTCTGCAGAGCCTCGGGGGTTTTCGCCACGTTTTTGTCGAAAATCGCCAACATTTTCTTCCTTGCCGATCACACACAGTAAAAGCAAAGCGAGCGAGAGAGAGAGATCAAAAATGGGATCTTTGAATGGGCAATTTATGTATAGGGCTTATTTCGTTTCTTGGAGTGGAATATATTTGAAATATTCGCATTCTTTTCCACCACGTTTTATCATTTATTTATTTTTAATTATCTTGAGTTGGTTTCGAACTAATGTATGAATTTAAGATTTCTTCTTCATAATTGTATAATTTTTTTAGGTGAACTCTAATCCTTGAATATTGGACTGCTAAAAACGAGTGAATGGTGATCATATCATAGAGAGGAGGCAATATCCATGGATTAGAATAAGCTTTATGAAGTTCTACATAAGTAAACTGAAGCCAAAGAAAACTGTAGAAACAAAAAAAAGGAGGTCTTTTGCTATTCAGCTCTTAATTTAACTAGACACTTTTATGACTAGTTCACCAAGTGCAACATAAAAAGGACACACAAAACCTTGCAATTTATGTTCAAACCCTGTTGTATGCAACCGACTTGCTGAAGAGCTTGCGGATGTAGAGAACCTGAAGCCCACTTGCTACTGCAAGGAACATGTACTCTCCTACCGTGTAGAATATCACTCGCTTTCTCGTGCTCTCGTTAGCTGCACCAAAGTTCCATTTAAACACAATCAATTACAGAAAGAAATGTTTGGGTTGTAAAGTTTGCATCTTTGGGTTCCTAATGGCGCATTCAAAGCTAATACAGAAACCCATCTCTCTCTTTTTTTTATTCACCTATTATCATACTGAATCTGAACAAGTTTCTTCATAGCAACGAAATGAAGCGGGGGCTGAGAATGAATACAAAACAAAATGTAAGAAATTTAATGGAGAAGACTCACTATGACGATGACGGGTATCGCGAGCTTTCAAATACTTCTGCTCAGCAACAACAGACTCCAAGGCTTCTCTCAGCTCAGCTATCTTGACATTAACTGGGTCCAAATGTTCTGAGAAGCAAAAAGAAGAGAAACATGGCATCAAGAAGTAGGTAACAGAAAGCAGAGTCATGAGTAGAACAAAACTTGATTAAATTGCAACAAAGATGTAAGGGAATTGGGACAAACCATCTTTGGCCAAGTCATGCTCATTGGGAATATGACCAACATGAATATAGAAAGAGACAGTCTCAGGAGTAGAATAAGGGTTGTGGAAACAAAACTTGTACATTCCACTTCTTGGTGCTTTAAACTCAAATTTGTCTCCAGATGTTCCCTTCAACGTTTGTACAATGTTCCCAGCAGGAGACGTAACCTAACATCAATTAACCAAATTATCAACAAAACTAAATTGGTAAATTCCCCAATCCCAATCTACAAATTTCTGATTCCAATCAAACTCAAAATCAGGGAAAAAAACTAACTAGTAACATCCTATAAATCAGATCAGGAAATCAAATCAAACATTTAGAGCATTGGGATTAACGAACGAAAATGCGAAAATGGTAAGAAGAAAAGATCTCTGACCGTGAAATCCAAACCGGGATGATCAGATCCCCAGAAGATATCATGGTCAACGACGACGAAGTTTCCAGAGACAGTATCGCCTTCGTAAAGGACATACTCTTGGACGCACTCCTCGTCGTTCACCGTCACCGAGAGCGACGAGATTCGCTCCATCGAGCTCAATAGAATCAGACCAATCAACACATAGACATGGATCTTCGCTTGTCTCCTCTCCATCTTTTCTAGATCTTACTCTCTCTTTCTTTCTCTTCTTCGATCAAAATTTTCCGTTTGTTTCTCGAGAAAATTCGATGAGTGGAACAAGACAAAGAGGATTTTATTACGCTTAGCTGAACCAAACCAGAAACCAAACCGGTTTAGTGTCGAAACGGTGAGATAGGTGCTGGTCAACGGGTTTTGGTCTTAAAAAACTTTCAGATAAATAATACTACAAAGTTTCAAAATGAGTTTCCTCTAATATACGTGACATCGAATTTATTTACGTTTAATATTGTTTCTCGGTTATAAGTTCTTAAGTTTTTATTTATTTATTGATCAATGAAAGTAAAATGAGTTCTATTCAACTTTGACATATCACCACTTAACATTTTAACTTGACACATCAGGTTTCTCTGTCAGTATTTTTATGTATTAAATGAATGACACTTTAAACCAATAAGAATTGTGCACGCCTACTCTCTTGCACAGTCGGACTAGATGACTCATATGAGACAGAGATGCGAAACGGAACTTCACATGAATATGAATACTCTATTAGTCATTTCAATTTAGGTTCGAAATTGTGATTACGGTTTAAGTTGCGGTTTAAATGATTAAAACGTATATTGTTGAACAAGTGCGGTTTATACAAAAAAATAAAATCAACATCAGGTTTATAATAAAACATGAATGATAACATGAATGAAAGTGAATAATCAAAGTTTTGTTCTCCTCATTTGTTTCTCAGAATTGGGTCGTATGTTACGGTAACATTGTAACCAGATCAACAAAGCATACCAAAAGGTATGTAACTTAACTGTTTAATCTAAGTATGATGTACCAAAATCAACCGTATAGAAGAGATTTAAAAGTACAAAAATTTTCACAAAACTCAATATTATGTTAATTGACCATGATTATAATGTAGTGGTAACTTCAAAACAACGAGATTACTCTTATTTAAAAGCAGAATATAACACCAAGACCTGCATTTTCCAAGCAACGTGGTATTGTTTGCTACAATCCAATAATCGAAAAAGAAAAGAAACATTTCAAAATTGATTTGGTTAGTCACGCGCCTAAAAGAGAAACTTTTGAGCAAACATGATTACGAAATGACTCGAATCCGTATAATTCAGAATTTGTTTCGATACCCAGACAAACGAAAACCCTGTCTCTCTTGGTGATCCAACGGTTCAGATTAGTTCAGTACAAGAAAAAAGGAAGGGTGGAGATTAAAATCAGTACCAAAAACCTGAAAACCGCCTGAGCAAGGCGAATGGACAAACATACAGTCGACAATAACCTCAGAGAGACAGAGAAGGTACTATAACAGAATCCTCCTCGTTCCACGTGTCGCCGCCTTCTCTCTCCCTCACCCAATACTCTTTCGCCACGTGTCCCTCTCTCCTTCTTCTTCGTTTTCCAGTACTGTGTATATCTCTGCTTCTTTCTTCATTCTCTGTTTTCTTTGGGTTTCTCTCTGAAAAAATGGAGTTTCGTTACGAGTTTGATTCACTCACTGAGTTACCTCCGCTTCCTCAAGAGTTTGATTCTCGAATCTATTTCTCCTCCGCTATTGTTACTACTCCTCTCGATTCCTTACCTCCTTTTCCTCCTTCTGATTTCACTCCTTTCTCCGTCAACAACAAAGACGCCGATGACTCCTTCTTACTCGACTCGGTCTCTCCTCTGTCTCTCCTCACCGAGTCGACTCAGTTGCAGAATCTCTTCCCCATCGACGTAGCATCCACACCGTTTCTCCACATGCCAAATCTTATTTCCATGGAACAGAGCACACCCATGGAGACGACGATGAATCCGTTCCCCTGTCTCTCTCTGTCTCCTCCTTCCGACAAGACACGCGGCGTTAATCCACACAAGAAGCTCGGATTCATCGTCTCTCCGTCGTCGGCGTCTTCCTCTTCGAACTCGGGATCTCCGGCGCAGCACGGTTACGAAAAGCAAAGGAGGATCTCTGATAAAATCTGGTCGTTGGAGAAACTGATGCCGTGTGTGAAGAAGATGGACATGGCGACTGTTCTGGAGGAAGCTCACAAGTACATCAGATTTCTCCACTCTCAGATTGCTGCTCTCCGCTGGATGCCTCTCGACTCAGTCTACTCCACCGCCGGAAAAGTCGGAGAAACCGATTCGCTCAGGTCTCTCACGAGGCAGCAGATTCTTCAGGTCATTGCAAATTCTCCAGGTGCAAGAACTGTGCTTTACACTCGTGGAGTTTGTGTCTTCTCCTATGAACAGCTTCTCTCCCTCAAGATGATGCCTCCATCCTCAAGAAACCTCTGACCGGAGAGATTGACCAACACTATAGCTATTCCTAAAGTTGTATTGAGCTCTTTCTCTGTTTTTGCAGGTTCATAGCATCTAGTGGCAGTGAAATTGGATTTTGATATGTTATAAGTATTAAGCCATTGATTTTGGTTTTCAGGTTTCATCTTCTTTGTCAATTTTACAATACTTTCGGATTTGAGATTTTGGCTAAGTTGTGGATCATTGATTAAGCCAAAACCAAAGCGAATAACCATTCATACTAAACCAAAAACCTCAACAACGAACAGAAGCTCAAAGCTAGAATAAATTTATCTATATATATATAGTTTTATGTTTCTTTCCAGACAATAAATTAAGAAGAAAGCTAAAACTTGAATAAACATAACAAGAGATTAAATGGTTATGAAAACTAATAGTGCTATAGATTTTCATGGAGAGTAAGTGGTGGTAGAAACAACTTCAAATTCGATCTCCACTTTTAAAGAGCCCTCTTTGTCCAAATACAACTTCCCAACTTCTGCTAAAGATGCAAATAAATTCCAACCCCAACCTAAATCCGAGTTAAAGTGCCAGTGGTTTACTGCAATCAAACAGAATGCAATCTCTAATTGAATATACATCCATCATACTATAGTAATCAAGATTGTAATTAATTAGTTAGACAAACTTAATGACTTACATTTTCCGGTCACGTGTTTGGTTCCATATGGATCAAGAATTCGCATATCTGCTTTCGTGTAGATCTGTTCACCAGCCTTTAATGTTTCATCTGGAGCCAAATACAGAAAGAGGGATATAGAGTTGCTATACATTGTTGAGTATCCCTTGGGATACAGCTTCATCATCCTACAAAAAAAAAACATGATAATTGATAACACATATAATATGGTGTTATTCTAAACATATAAAAACTACATACTTATATAACTCACCAATTCTTTCCTCCGATCTTGAACGTGTTTGATACGTAGCGATACTCTTTCAACTTTAAGAATTTTTTTACTGTCCAAGAAAACTTGGGATTAGAGGGCTTCTGCACGAAGGATACAACTTCCCAATTGGTAAGGGGAACCACCACATCAACACCAAACTCGCATTGATCACCCCCGAAAACATATCCGTTTTTAGGATCATTGAATGTATCAAGCGGAAGCAGTTGCGGAATCCCCCACACCGGTCTTAATGCATTGAACTGCTTCCCTTCAACATCTGATAAGTATAGTGACGAAATAGCATCAACACTTGAGATGAATATATTTTTCAGACAACTAGTAAAAAATAGTGTTTCAATATTCTAAATTACAGTACGGACCTTGAATAGTGAAGTATTGATTTTGTTTCTTGTTGTAGATGAAGAAAGTGAGATATGCCAAAACCGTGGATGCAACGCTTGTGCTATCTAATTCCACATACATTGAAATAAACCCTCTTCCATTGTCCTTTTCGTTTCCCTTAGGATAGATAACCAGTCTCCTAATTTTACAGGATGCAAATTTAGTTTACTTTTCTAAAATAAGTAGAAAATTGTATGCTCAAATTTAATTAAAGAATAGATTTATAGTATTACCAGTTGAATTTGCCGGAAGAGAAAGTACGTGATTTGTATCCGTCTACAGGGAAAAGATTTTTGAGTTGAGAAAGGCTTTGGATTTTCATGGAATAGGTAGAAGGAGGACGATCTCCAAACTTGCTTGTTATTGTAGAATCTGATACAGTGCATGGCTCTTCTGCTTTCACCATTCTATCTTGGAGCTTATGAGAGGAGAGAGACGCACAATTATAACACAATCTAAGCTCACAAGATCAGGAATATCTCTTGCTCTCTGTTTTGCTCTTAGAAGTGTTTAAGCACACCTTCTAAAGCAAGACATCTACCCCTATTTATACAAAATAGAACAGAACCCATATGAATTTCCTAAACTAAAACTAAACAATTTCCTTTTTGCTAGTTCTAGAAACTTCTTATTCCTTCCTATTTTGGTCAGAACTTTATGATTTCTATTCTCTTCTTTTCCTGTTTTAATCAGGACTTTATGATTTCCATTTTCTTCTTTTCCTGTTTTGATCAGAACTTTATGATTTCCATTTTCTTCATTTTGTGACTTATTCTGATTTTCCTTTTTGTCATAATACATTCACATGCTTCTCTTTGATTCTTTTTTTTTATCTTCTATTGTTACACCAACAAAAGCAAGCATGAGTTTAAGGAATTCTCCAACTTGCTAAGTTACAAAACCCTAAACCCTACTATAACGGGGCTTATGGGCCGGAATACACTATCCTCTTTTTTTTAGTCTTCTCTTATGAATAGTGAGTAGTGATGCCTATAGGCTATACCTCCGACTCCACAACTAACATAATCGGAACGGACAACTCACTTAAAGAAAACTAAAATTTATAATAACATGAGTAATAATAACTTTGACAATGAGAAGTAATGGTGTTGTAGATCTTCATGAGGGGTAAATCTTTAGTTTTTTACAAGGAGGACAATCTCCTAAGCATGACTTTTTTTGCAGTCCACATTCAGTAAAATCTCAATCGTGCTAGTGATGTGTTTCATCTCTCATATTGGGTTATGCTATTAGACTTTGATGATTTGGGCTTTATCTTAATTTTATGTTATCAGACCTTATTTTGAATTTAGGAGGTTTACGGTAATCTTTTGATTACGGCCCAACTTTAAAATCATTAGTAAATCAGCTAGTGAGTCATATTCAGATAGTAAATCTTATCTTTTCAAATGGTAGCTGTAAAATATTTTTAATTTTTTAAAAGGAAAATCATTTAACTTGTCAAAATTAAATTTATATACATTTCACATTTGTATAATCTTTTAATGAAATGAAATACAAAATATTACATGACATATTTAATATTTTTAACTATTACTATTATTGGAGTAAAAATGACATAATGATTTAGAGTCCCAAGGTCTATTAAATATATCATTAAGTAGGATTTATGCTTCTTGAAAAAAAAATTGCACTAAAGATAATTAATATGGTAATATTAATGAAGAGTTTACAGACATTAAAGCTAATTGAATTTGTTGAGATTATTTTATTTATTTTATTGAGGTAATGTTAAACGTTTGTTATGTGGAAAGAATTACACAAATAATATGAGGTACGTGATAAATATTGATATATTTTTTTGATAAAAAAAGTGAGTATATGAATTAAAAAAATGGGTAATTGAGATTATAGATATGAGAATGTGGGTATTTTTAAACTTTCCTCTATAAAAATACATGAAAAAGAAATAAGCATTTTTTTTTCTTGCCCTTTTCTGATGATCGGCAAAAAAAGAAGATATATGGCACCTTATAATTATTAGAATTTTCTGTACAAATGAAACCTTACCGTCTTCTATAAGATTTCATCAATAGCTTATGATGTAACACACAACTATCACTTATGTGTTTACCCTCTTTTTTTTTTTTGTTAATGTCATTTGATTCAGTTGGTTTCTGTATTATGTTGTTATTCAATTATTATTATTTTTTCACAAATTCTCGCCATAGGGGAGGAATGGGATGATCCTTGTTTGAATTGTATTAAATTAATGTATTTTTTGTAAGAGTCCAAATCTCATACCAAGATTTTATTTATAGGAAAAGAGGAATTATGATCAAAATCTTCTTTATAAACCAAAAATAAAGATAAAACTGGATTTGACGAATGAGATTGTATATGATCTAAATTTACAAATGATCTAGAATCGGATATGTTTAGAGAGAAAGAAAATCAGAAAACCAATTTATTAGACAAAACATTTTTTTGAAGAAGACTGTATAAAAAAAAAAATTCAACCTGTGATATATATACTACACAAACTAATTTAAGATTAATTTTATTTTTTTTAAGTAACATTAAAAAAATATCTTGACTTGAAATTATATACTAAGAACTTGTATTCATTTGGTTCACTTCAGATAACCGATTGATTAACTAAACAGAAATTGCTCACGGCTCACCTAATATTTAAAAAATACAGTTTATTCCAACTCAACAAACATTTGAGTGAAGCTGAACTAACTCATGAGTTAATATATAATCTCCACATTCAGACTCGTGTAACCTACAAGGACCATACCTTTGAACTTTTTGTTAATTAGTTAATGAAAGAAATATATTTCGAGTTTTGGGAAACATTAAAGATATTAGAATATCTTAACAATAAAGTGCATACAAATATCTAATTTCAGGAGAATAGACAAAAATATCTTGTACTTTCTTTTTTTTATTCAAAACGCTTTTTAAGAGTGAGTCAACATTTTCAAATGTTTGTGTGAATTCATCAAAATCAACGAATAGTAGATCAAAGAATAAAATAAGGTAAAGGGAAGAGACACGCGTCATCTAAATCCGGTTTCACGTGTTTAGGTAATCACATTAATGTAAATTAAAAAACTAATCACCTAATAAACACAGTACACGTATCCTACTAATTTTGGATGCTTTAGACACACTCACAAGCGTCGTGTCAATTTCTCAGAGCTTTCAAAAAGTCCTCAAAAGCCGATAATGCTCGCACTAAGACAAACAATAATGACGTATTATAAAAAATGGTCCGTGTTTATGAATCAAGCCGTTGCCACGTGTTTTTATTTCCATGTTTTATACGTATCTTATCTATTCCTACGTTTTATAATAAGTGTCGTTTTGAAAGATTTTTCTCGTTTTACAAAGCGTGACGTTTTATATTTTCAATATAAATTTTTAACATCAATTTCTTATTTAATCCTCAGTTTAATAAAAAAATATAAAATTAGAAATATAAATTATTAATTTATATGAGTATGATTTGGATAATACTTATTTTAAAACAGAGGGAATATAAAATTCAACTTTTTTCTTGTTATTTTTTTTTTGGGTAGGTTTTCGTTGGTATGATAGATTTTTAGATTCTAGCTGTAGGGTTTTTTTTATAAGATTGTTTAATTGGCCATATCAAATAAAATAATGTTATATAAGCTTGGGAAGATATTTTCCAACTTTTTAACCACAAAGATATTTGAGAAAGACAGTAAGTTAAATGGGAATATGTATATGTGTAACCCCATCTGGTGCTGCTTAAAACGCGCTTGCAATTCCGCGTACGTGTGTTAACATATGGATGCGTACTTTGTGTGTATTATAAAGATTCACGTTCTAGATGATTAATTATTAATAATATGATTATTATTATAACCAAATTAAAGGGGGTAAAAAGTGATGATTATCCGGTCTAGTCTAGTCTTTAAGTCTGTGGTTTTTCCAGGTTGGAATGGTTAAGTTGTCGGCCTGTTTAGTGATTGTAGGACACGATAGCACAATTAGAAACATGTGTGAGATCTTATTCATTGGTTTTTTTTTATATTTTACTCTATTTTGTTATCTTGATATTGATTTGTCATGGCAATTAAAGAGTTGTGACAGATTCCAAGAATCACACATTGTATTGTAGTTTTAGAGTGTGGAGTATTTACACCAAAATCATTTGTTTTTTTTTTTTTTTTTTTGTTATGCATCTTATTATTACTAAGCAAACACATATAAGAAGGGTAAAATTAGACTTAGCCGGCGATCACAAACTGATTTATGAAACAACAGCCAGCGAATCACAAAGCGATTCCCAAAAACATAGTTAAAACAACCAAAACCAAAAGAATGGAAAATTAAACATACCATAAAACAACAAGCTAATCCAAAAAAAAATTTAAACACATTAACTAAAATATGGATAAGAAGCTTGATGATATGAATCTGAAATACAATCAGAAAGATCCTCCCCATATAGCGAATAAAACTACCTTGCGTTCCCTGCAGTTGTTAGATTCGATTTTAGTTTTTGGTTTCCCTTGTTTGGGCTTAAGTTTCCGGGGTATAAAGTCCGCCGGCTATGTATTCGATTCAGGTTTCTCCTTGTTTAATAAAATCAGTTTAGAGAAAAACAAAAAAAAACGAATAAAACTACCTTTTCCAAAAAGTAGTGGGGAAGATAGACCAATTTATTGCCTAAGATAAACTCTGAGGCGGAAGAACAATGGAATCACCAAGAACAACTAAAACGGAGAAGGAGTTCGACCACACCGATGTAGAGACAAGGAGTGAGGAGACCGTTGCGGGAGAATTAATACCACTTAAACCCGGACACCGATTAACAGATTTGGATTCAATGGATCATGACTAGTGTGGAAATCACATACTCGATTATGATTAAATGAAAATATCATGCATTGAATCAACTAGAACGTGGACTACATCAAGGTGATCTATTGTCATATTTCGTGTATGTGATGTGTATAAAATAAATAATATATTTGTTATAAGAAAAATAAAATAAAAATTGGTTGAATGGAATTAAAATGTGACCCCCATTTATCTAACCCACATGAAAAAATAACAAACTCATTTAAAATAGATAATAGTTCATAGAAGACGAAACAAAAACTTCTAAAC
Organism: Odontarrhena argentea; assembly: GCA_900406245.1. NCBI lineage: Eukaryota > Viridiplantae > Streptophyta > Magnoliopsida > Brassicales > Brassicaceae > Odontarrhena > Odontarrhena argentea. Next base: position 23,019 of record OVAF01000102.1, on the reverse strand, counting down.
GGAGTAAGATTTTACATTCTTTAAAACAATGAACTGTTTTTAAAAATAAAATTACATAACCTATTAGGCCTAGGTAAAATACACCAAACCAGAACGAGGAACATAATTGAAACCAAGGAACCGACCCAGATCCAACTCGAAATTTTCCGAATCGACTCCAAATCAATTTAAAACAAAAATATTTGAATGGAGTTTCATATACTCTTTATATAAATGTAGATACGGGCATCCTTAGTATAATGAATTGGCCTTGGGAGTGTTATTTTCGTGGGTATTCAATCATATCAGAACCGAATTGAATCGAGAATTGAACGGATATCCGAAGTATCCAAAAGTTATATAAATCTAAAAATATGTAGAATCTAATCCTGATATGTTCAAATATGATTTGGATAATTTTCATAGTTTTTTTTTATGTTAATTTCGTTGGTTTGTATATTTTTTGGGTATATATGTTTGGGTGAAAATTTCATTAACTTAGATACATTATTTGCATTTTTAACAATTTTTTTTTTTTCAACAACATTTTTTATTATTATTGATTAATTCACATATTTTTATGTATTTTGGATTAAAAATGAACAAACCTAATCGAACCCAATATTTTTCAATTCTTTTGGTTTTATCCAAAATAAATTCAAAACGAAATTTGAAAAATACCCGAAAGATCATATATATATAGCTCTCGTTAGTCGTTACCGATCTAAACCCGGATGCCAAGACCTATAATCTATATCATCATTCTATAGTTGAGAAAACACGTACAGTATTTATTTGGTATATACCAATTCAGTATATTACTATGGAAAATGCAGAAGTACCTTTTTCCGTCGATACTAATTAAACATTTAAATCAACAAAAAATATGTCAGCAATAATGGTAGCAAAACTTTGATCGAATTCCTTCATTAACATAAAAATTAAAAAGTTTTTTTTTTTTTGGGACAACTCGTCGCTTTTCAATTATTTTGATGAAAAGGATATATTCGTGTGTAAAATAAGATGAGGAACTTGACGGGTGTAAATATACATGCACTAAATAATTATATTGGACCAATAAGAAAACACCACGAATACAAATTTAATATGAGGCTATTAAACAAAGTGTTGCATATTTTGCTTAAAATAATATAAAGAGTGAGTCATTAGGGAGTAGAGAAAATATCTCAGGGATTTGCTTTTAGCTCCAGCATGTCAAACTATCTAGATGCCAACACAAACCACATATTAAACAAATCATAATTTTGTATTATAAGAAAAATAAATACAAAAGAGGAAGGAATCCATCTAAAATAGCAATATAATAAAAAAAAAATAAAAAACCCTTTTGCTTCTTTGTCTCTCCCTCTCTTCTCCATATATACTTCATCTTCACACCCCAAAACTCCACACATGATACAAATCCCACTCTGCAAAATTTTCCAAAGTGTTTCCACTTCTCATTTTCTTTTTGTTTCCTCTATTTGCAAATTGAGTTGAAAACCAATTAGTCAAAATTTAATCCCACAATCAAAAGATCTAAACTTGATTTAAAATTAAAAAAAAAAACCCACCATGGATCCTTCATATAGATTCATAAAAGAGGAGTTTCCAACAGGATTCAATGATTCCCCATCACCACCATCTTCCTCATCTTCCTCATATCTCTATTCATCTTTCATGGCCCCAAATGATTCAACAACAACATTGAGCTTTCCACAACCAATAGAAGGTCTTCATGAATCAGGCCCACCTCCTTTTCTGACAAAGACATATGACTTGGTAGAAGATTCAAGAACTGACCATGTGGTGTCTTGGAGCCAAGGCAATAACAGCTTCATAGTCTGGGATCCACAAGCCTTTTCTGTCACTCTCCTCCCAAGATTCTTCAAACACAACAACTTCTCTAGCTTTGTTCGTCAGCTCAACACATATGTAAGTCCTTAATCTCCTCTATCTTAACAACAATCTTGATGAGATCTAACAACTCAACCATCAGATCGTGACTTCCAACTTTTTTGAGTCAAACCTTTAATTTTTTGTGGATTTTTCCATTTATATGGTGCACTCAACAAATCTTTGAGACTTGGCTTTTTTGATTGGTGTTTTTTTTTGTTATCATCAGAGTGGTTAATTAGTGTCATTATAATATACATGATTGCTTGAAGGATTCGTGAGAGTGTTCATATATAAATGCAAGTGGGCATCACTGTTCTCCCAAAAATCTCGAGACTACTTATAATATTTTACACCCACTTGTGTCTTTTTTTTGTTTCTAGAGATCTCTTAAAAATCAGTTTATACGAATGTTCTACTTCTACATTTTTCTTTTTTACAAATCTCTCTAAGGAAAAGTCTTAACAACATTGATTGATATGATATGATTGATATGCAAACTAATTTGTTTCTCTCTCTATATGATGTATACACCAAATGAAAATATAACTGTTTGTAAACTCTCGCATAGAATACAAAACATAGAAAATGAGATTTTGGCTTTGTGATATATACAAATTTGATTTAATTAATATGAGTTGAAGTTGAATCTAACCATAAAATTATATAAATAGGGTTTCAGAAAGGTGAATCCGGATCGATGGGAGTTTGCAAATGAAGGGTTTCTTAGAGGGCAAAAGCATCTCCTTAAGACCATAAGGAGAAGAAAGACAAGTAGCAACAACAGTGTAATGCAACAACAACCTCAGTCATCTTCTCAACAACAATCTCTAGACAACTATTGCATCGAACTTGGTAGGTATGGTCTAGATGGAGAGATGGACAGTCTAAGGAGAGACAAACAAGTGCTGATGAATGAGCTAGTTAAGGTAAGACAACAACAGCAAAGCACCAGAATGTATCTCACAATGGTTGAAGAGAAGCTCAAGAAGACTGAATCGAAACAACAACAAATGATGAGCTTCCTCGCCCGGGCAATGCAGAATCCGGATTTCATTCAGCAGCTAGTTGAGCAGAAGGAGAAGAGGAAGGAGATAGAAGAAGCTATCAGCAAGAAGAGACAAAGACCGATCGATCAAGGGACAAGAAATGTGGAAGAAACCTATGGTGACATGTCCGAGTTGGACAGGCTTGCTATGCACATTCAAGGACTTGGAGATCAGTCCAATAGGGAAGAAATCTCGGATGTGGAAAGAAGAAATGATGAAGAACAACAACAACAACAAGGGTATCAAACTGAGACTTATGGTGAAGGTTTTTGGGAAGATTTGTTTAATGAAGGTCAAAAATTTGATTTTGAAGGGGATGAAGCAAATGTTGATGTGCTAATTGAGCAACTTGGTTATTTGGGTTCTAGTTCACAGTAATTTAGATGAAACTAAGTTAACCTATTAGCATTTGAATTCACTTTGTTTCTTGTTAGGAATTCGTCTTTGTTTCCAATTAAATTGAGTCATGGACTAACTAGCTAGATGAACTTGGGGCTTAAATTTTGTTCTTGTTTCTGTTGATGTTTTTTCTCTTTTGAAATAAACTTGTGGCATGCCTGAATTTGCTCAAATTTTTTTGTAAGTTTCAGAGCAAATATTTTTCTTAGAAATTATGTGACTTTTCTATGTATTTGTATGATTATTAGATTGTGTAAATGGTGCTACAAAAGATTTTAGAATTGTGTTTGATATAATTGTAGATTTGTAGGTTAGATTGGTAACTCATTAAGAATTTAAGATGTATATCGTTTTAAATGTAATTTTAACTCTGTAAAAATTAGCACTATCGAAACTTTGATCATTGTTAATTAGTGTTACCTCTTTTCATTCTATTTTTTGGCATCAATCAAGCCCTATATTTCATAAAGAAAATAGTGGATTTTAGTGATTACAATCACAAAATCGGAAAGAAAGAAAAATATGCAATGGAAAGAACCTCTACAATATGTTCACCTTCTGCGTTCAAAAATTTATAATAGTTTTGAGTTGGTAAGAGGATCCATATATTGTACATAACATTATGAACACATTTGTTGAAACTACTATAAGTCTATAAACTTATATACAATCGGTTAGACTACACAAGTAGTACAACACATTCACTGAAACATCTATAACATGAAACTTATAAACTCTTGTTCGGTACAATATGACTTTTAATCATGTTTGAACTTTTATTATTGTTTATGGTTTGAAATTAGAATTTGGATATTGTTTAGGGCGTTTAATCAACCCAGCGTAAAAAAATAATTAATAAACCATGCTTACTTTCTGCATAATTTGATTTTACCTTATACTTAATATACATTTTTAATTAGTACAATTTTGAAGTGAAAAAGGGTTTGTAAGAATGTAGTGGTTAGAAGTTATTACATTTTTAAAGTAATTTTAACATTGATCAGGACTTATAATCAAGTTGTTTGTGGTAGCATCATCATCACTAGGGTTCAAATCTTCAAATTGCGTATTGTTGACGAAAAGTTAAAACGACAAATGTTGTAAGATATACTTAGCAAAAAATTTAAAAGCTAGCTAGAAAGTTAAACATGCTGAACTCATATTAACTCAAGTAAAAAGACTTAAGAATTCATAGTTGTATAGTTGTAAGCAGGCAAGTTTGTGTGGTTTGTAGTTTTGAAATAATTTTACAAATTAGGTAGGTCTAGTTAATCCGTTTGTCAGAATCATGTTAAATTTTGATAGTGAAACTGTGCGCAAGTTGTAGACGGACATATATTTAATTATTTATTTTTTCACAACTAAATTTAAGATAAATAATTTCCTATTGTCCAAGTGAGAAAATAACCTTAGAATAACCAAAAAATAATTTATTGATGAGTACTAGTGTATGACATCTAGATTTTCAGCAAATTTTTTCAAAACTTGAATTTGTGGTTAAGACCTTTGTTCATTGATAATTGAAATATTTATATTTATCAACCCAGTTGTAACATACGTGAAACACGGCTCGAGCTTTTATCATTTTAACACTTTTTGTTTGGCCCTTTACATTTTTCGTTTCACACTTGTACCTTCTAGGCTTCTCTACCTTCACTACTCTTAATTGTTTATTATTTTATTTCTATCTTAATTTTTTTTTTTTTTAAACTTGTTTAGTATTTCTTTGAGCCTTTAGAAGTAATTTTATTTAAAGAATATATATATTTCTCGTGTTGCGGAAATGGCAAGATATATCCACTGGCTTTTTCATCTTCTTGTCATAATAATCATTGTCTGACTATTTTTCCCGAAATAGACAACCATCGGATCCAATTTGCTATTTTCTTTTATGGATGTGATGTCAACAATCATAACAATGGAGGTGAAATCATTTAAAACCAATATTGAAAATATATAAATTGCATCAATTCCGATACGATATAAAGATAGATGATAATTCTGTTTAGTCCAAGCGTCAAACAACCTGATTGGTCAAACTACATAATTACTTTCTAATTACAAAAAGAAAAAAAAAACTGAACTGCATTTAACTAAATTGTCGAATAGAAATTACTTGCTAATGTACCACAAAACCGCTAATAACTGTCTTATTGTATGTTAGGTTTACTGTATGTTATTGTTGGATAAGAAAAGAGAAGAAATATTTATTGTAACATCTCTAGTCCGATCTTTTAGTAAAATAGAGTTTAAATGAATGATTTGACTACCTAACTCATCAAACTATACTTACATTTTCCTGTCACCTACCCAAAAAAAACTTCATAATTAAACGTGCTTAAGCTGGAGCGATTGAAAGATGGATGACCTCCTAAGAAGTGATTCGCGGGGCCGTGTGTATAAGAAAAATCAGTGATCGGACCACGTGAAAAATAACGCATCGACCGTCGGACAGTGGTGGAGTCCAAAAACGCGATATAGGGATAAATGACCCAGTGGTAGAGACGGACAGGACGTCACATTAACCATAAATTTATAAATTTGGTGGAAGGTATTGTTGGATAGGAAAAGATATAGAAAATTGACAGTAGCATGTTGACATGCTTGAAGGATGTAATCAAATGTCATGTGACATTCTAATGGTGGGCACAAGGAAATTATATCATCCGGCAAGTGCCCCCGACTACTACACAACAGAGTGGCAGATAAAACTTGCTAGTGTGGCTCATAACCAACCACATTTTATCAATTAATCGTCCTTTTTGTGGTCTTGAGTTAATTATATTCAATGATTATGTACCAAAATATATAGAATATGGTTTCCTAAAAAAACTAATATATGTGTGTGGTTGTAAACAAACAGAATCTAGTTACTAACACTACTAGATCACAAATCTAAAATAATAATCCAATAAAAAAAGACAAGAACACAAAAGGGTAGATCAGGGGATGAACTGAATCATATGATTATTAAGGAAGGAAAGAAAAAAGCAGACGACATTGGTAAGTGGGGAGTCACGTAAAATTCGTTGTCTGCTCAATTCAGATTTGGGTATGCACATGCTTTGTTAACTCCTGTTTTGTTTCTTGACTCACAGATTCACTGCTTGCTGCTCACGAACAGAGAAATCATTTTTTAAGAGGCTTTTTCACTAGAAGCCCATATCATACTCACACACTTCTTTTGTTTTTCTATTAAATTCTGCTCATCATATCAAACTATCTATCACGTGAAATGTATAAATAATCAAATCTCTTTGTAAAAACGGAAGATATTGTTTTACTTAATAAAAGACAACAATCCATAAGTATAGATCAAGGATCGAAAAATCGTTGGACGTTAATCGGGCGGTCAACTTGGAACTAACGATTAATTGAAAAATCAGAGATTTAACGGGAATTAATCGGAGGATTATTTTTTATATTTTATTTTCACATTTATTTTTAAAATAATAAACATAAACATATAATAATATTATGTAATACTTTTTATCAGCTAAAGTGTAAAAATAACCGTATAACAATTTATAATTAATATATACAATTTCACAAATATTGTATGTATATAAATAGGATACAACAGTTAATATGTTTAATTATTTTTGTAACTATTATATTTTAGTATGAATTTAAGTTAAAGTATACTAGAACCTCATAAAACTCCAATAATTGATTAAAATGATTTTAAATATTGTAATATGCATCTCAATAATAAAAAGACTTAAAGGATTGAGAAAAGAGAGAGAAGCTTTAATCTCTTTGTCCCACGTCGCCAATTCAGTCAAAGAGGAAGTTTAAATTTGCCTAATAATTAAATAAAAGAGTCACAGCTGATAATTAATAGCAAGTGGACTTAAATGGCCCCTATTTTGGCCAAAAGTTTGAATTTTTAACGCCTGATGATCTGTTTAATCGTTGGTTTAATTGGCCACGTGGTTAATAATCGGTTGAAAATACGTTACAATGCTAGCGAATATCAACACCATTTTTACTGATATTAAGAGTGTCTTTTTTTTTTTTAACCCAAAGTTTATCAAAGGTCATACTACAACTCCACTATTACATAACACGACACAAAGGTAAAACACGAATTACTTTACAGAAATCAGGGGCAAAATCGTGATATAAAATCCTCCCCAAAACGTAAACATTTGTTTCCTCAGACGAGGGTCCCTCCCTTGACGAACTCGGTGAACGCTAACGCGACCAAACCGAGCATAGCGAAACGCCCGTTCCAAAGCTCAGCGTCTGAAGTCATGACACCGTCGGACTTTGACTCGGCGGTTATGCCCTTGGAAAGCGGCACAAACGACGCAAGTGTCAAGATCGCCGTCGTAGCGAGGAACCACGAGACACCACCGTCGGAGATCTGAGCGAAAACGTTCTCTCCCTTGGAAAGTTCAACCGCTAAAGCAGCTACGAACCCAACCATCGCTAAACGCCCGTTGATCCTCTCTGGTGCTGGACCGCTAAACGCTAGCAAGTCGCTAAACTTGGTACTCACCTATATTATATAAAATTTTATAAGATATCACTATATGTACAATTAAGTGGTTTCAAATTTAACGTTAAGTAACAAAACAATTAAGGCTTGTTTTATAAATTTATAATATGTAACATTTTAAAAATGTTTGAAGTATACATTGATATATCTGAAGTAGGTCGTATTACCTTAGGTTTGGTAGGAGTAGGCGACGAGGTTGAAGGTGCAGAGTCATCCTTCATTGGATCTCCCTGCCAAAGTCAAACAACTAGATGGTTAGGATCTTTTCATATTTCTATAACAACTGTTGGATTAAGGAAAGTGGATGGATAAGTACCTCAGCCATGCACCTTACTCCCACGGGATAATTCCTCTTGAGGTTAGGCAAGCTACGGGCGAAGAAAAGCTTGTTGGTGTTGTTGATCTTGTGAGTGGCCAAGCCACTGGCGAAGACGGACTGCATGTTAAACGAGGCTGTTGCCATTTCTGAAGGTAGAGTAGTACTTGTGTGAGACAAAAAGAAACTTAGGCTATTGAAGTTTTAAGATGGATGTTGTGTAGAAGCTTGATATGAGTATGGAAGGATCGATTGTATGTATTTATAGGACGAGGTGATGAGAAATGATAAGTCTAGTTATGTCCTCAACTTTCTCTAGGGCTTTTACTCATTTAGCCTTTCATTTTATTAGTTATGTCTTCATATGAAAATAAAAACAATAACACGTGAAAAAATAAAATGAATATTTAAACGTAGTTTTTCTTGATTTTGTTCAGTTAATATTTTGGGTCAACATATGATGACACGCGTTTCTTTATTCAATTATAGTTAACTCTTATAATAGTCTCATGTTATATAATTACATGAGTTTAATTAGTCAAGTAATTTCAAAAAGGTTATTGTGTTATTGTCTTGTCTTTTTTTTTGGGTTATTAAACAAGGCAACTAGTGTGATATATGATTTCTCTATAGTCAATAAGTAGACTATAAGTGTGATACGACCATTGTTAAATATATGTTGTTGATGAGAGAATTCAATAGTTCTTGGTGAACCTAAGTTTGGATAAGTAAGAAGGATCAAAACTAATTTCTTCAAAAATTTATCACTAAGTTTGTATTTAGCCTCAAATTTATTTTTCGTTTTATTTCGGTTTTCTTTACACAATATCATATTATTTTATTTTAATATCAATGGAATCTTTGATGATAAAAAATAAAAAGAAGGTTATTGTATCAATAAAATTTTAATTGTAATAGGAACAGTCTAATTCTAAAGGATTTCAAACTTATAGAATACAACTATATACATGTATGTTGTTACAACAAAAATCAAGTCTATTGCGTCAAACATTCATATAGAACGCACCCGAAAAGAAAAGGTGTCAATGCAAAATTAATTTGTACAGGTCGTCAAGTCATGTACGTTTCATTTTCAGTGGAGCAGAAACAAGCTAATCAGTTTATTTGGACCTTCCCAATTGTCGCCTAAAAAGGATCATCACAATGCCAAACTATTAGGATATTATTTATTTATATGACACAAAGGTGATTATTATTTGGCCGCTCCAAAACGAAACACGTAGGTTACAAAAGTGAAAACAAAAGTGAAATAAACAAGAGGAAGGTGCGATATTTAAAGATCCACGTTGCTATAGATTGTCCCACGTAGCGTCCTTGTTCGTCACAAACTTGATCTTACTTTTGCTTTTGCCAAGTGGGTTTGGTAACAAACGTAAAAAAGATTCTCTCCATCTCCCAAAAATTCATGTGGCTCACAACAAAACGTTTGAATCTTGAAGAAGTGTTTCATTCATTACACATTGCCTTTTGGGTTTTGGAAGTTAGCCAAGTTTGGATTCAAAGTGGCCCATACTTGCTCTGCCCGAGTCCATGAGTTTTTTCTCTTTTGTCTCTAACTACGTGGCCCGTCTTTGCTCCGGCAGCTTCTTTTTAAAGGGTCGCTGTAATATTTTAATAACCTTACAGAATTACACACTTCATTTTCTCATACTAAACGAAGGGAGAAACTGAATAAAAAAAAATGAAGGGAGAAAAAGAAGTAATCAAGATTTATCACAATATTAATTAGATTTCCTTAAACTGAAATAATAATAGATTAAAGTCTTGAGTCTTAAGAAATATAACTACAACTCTGAATAGATTATCAGTTTCGTAATAGAATCTCGTGGAAAATTATAGTTTTAGAAAGAAAGAAAAAAAATTTGCGTTGTATGATAGTTGGTCAATACTAATATTATACTTTAAGGTTTTGTTTTTGTTGTTATCAACAACAATAATATGCATTAAGCTCGATTCGAATCCCAGACGGTGTCAAAGTGACTGAACTAGCACAAATCACTAGGCCACAAATCCTGAGCATATTTTAAGGTTTTATATCCATAAGAAGATCTAGCAACTAACATACCATAGATTAAGAAAGATTCAGAAACATTCCAGCTACGATTAGTAGGTCCATTAACCTAAGTCATGGATAATGCAGGTAAAGGACCCAGTCCTTTAGTAAATTTTTTTATTAACCGCACATTAATTTTCATATAAAATACGCCTAGATCCCAAATTTGGATCTAAGTTGCTTACATAGGTGAATTCTTACGATCTAGTCACAGCCGACCACGCCAAACAATATGCCTTTATATTATCTATGCGCTGAATATGGACTCGGGAGAAAGAAGAGAAACATCCTCTAAGTAAGCTAAATTAATTCCTCCAACAATAGATCGAACATGGCCATGCATATGGATCTTGAACTAGTTTCACCTCCAAGAAAACAAGATATTTCATGTTCTAGAATGATTGAAATGGTTTTAATGAGAATAATTTAGTCACCATACTTGACTAGTGGTATTTTTTTAAATGAACCATGAGAGATAGTAGTTTAAGCAGTACTTTCAATATGGTATTTTTTTAAGGGAACCATTAGAGATGATAGTTTAAGTAGTATTTTCAATATGATAGTTCTGAAATTCCCCATTTTTAATTCATTTAAAATTTATAAATGATTTTTATAAAATATATTTTGCACAGGTATGTCGCAAAGAGTTCGTAAATTTACGACGGATTTGTGACACATACAATGTCCAATGAATCGCAAACTTGCAATTTTGTTTTGCAATATAAGAAATACCAATTTATCGGCAATTTGCGATGAATTTACGACATATATATAGACGTAGCAAATGTATTACGGTGTTTCCTATGTTTTTGGTTCTCGCAAATTTAACACAAAATGTTTGGCGATGAATTTATTACGCAGATTTTACGAGGTTGTCAACTTGTCATTGGGTCATAAATTTGTCGTAAACATTTAACTTTAAATTTATAACTTGCATGACATCAAATCGTTATTCGCGGTGAGCTAGGTACAACACCAAACTATGTTTATTTATTCACTTTCACAAATTGCTTTTCATTTCTTTATGGATTCTAGTGATTTATTCATTTTCACAAATTGTTTTTTTTCTTCCAAGAAATTTCCATCCAAATGAGCAATAAATGGTGGTGGGAGGTGGGTGAAATGGTGTGTATTAATAGCCGTTAGGTTCGCAGTTATGATACTGATTGTTGGCCATATATCAAAAGTATTTTCCTTTCACATGCATATATATCATTACTGATTTACTATAACGTCTCAATTTCTCAAATCCGTGTGAAGTTCAAATGTTAGCGGACATCAACAACATTTTTACTGATATTTAATAGGGTATCTTTCTAAACCCAAAATTGATCAAAAGTCACGACAACTCACAATTACATAACACGACACATAGACAAAACACAGATTACTATACAGATGCCAGGGGCAAAATCGTAATATAACATCCTCCCCAAAACTTAAAACATTTGTTTCCTCAGACAAGGGTCCCTCCCTTGACGAACTCGGTGAACGCTAACGCGACCAAACCGAGCATAGCGAAACGCCCGTTCCAAAGCTCAGCGTCTGAGGTCATGACACCATCGGACTTTGACTCCGCGGTTATGCCCTTGGAAAGTGGCACAAACGATGCAACTGTCAAGATCGCCGTCGTAGCTAGGAACCACGAGACACCACCGTCCGAGATCTGAGCTAAAACGTTCTCTCCCTTGGAAAGTTCAACCGCTAAAGCAGCTACGAACCCAACCATCGCTAAACGCCCGTTGATCCTCTCTGGTGCTGGACCGCTAAACGCTAGCAAGTCACTGAACTTGGTACTCACCTACAAGTGCAAGTTTAACGTTAAGTAACAAAACAATAAGGCTTGTTTTATGAATTTATAATATGTAACATTTTAAAAATGTTTGAAATATACATCAATATATCTGAAGTAGGTCGTATTACCTTAGGTTTGGTAGGTGCAGAGTCATCCTTCATTGGATCTCCCTGCCAAAGTCAAACAACTAGATGGTTAAGATCTTTTCATATTTCTATAACTACCGTTGGATATATAATTAAGGAAAGTGGATGGATATGCGTACCTCAGCCATGCACCTTACTCCCACGGGATAATTCCTCTTGAGGTTAGGTAAGCTAGGGGCGAAGAAAAGCTTGTTGGTGTTGTTGATCTTGTGAGTGGCCAAGCCACTGGCGAAGACGGACTGCATGTTGAACGAGGCTGTTGCCATTTCTGAAAGGTCGAGTAGTACTTGTGTGGGACAAAAAGAGACTTAGGCTATTGGAGTTTTAAGATGGATCTTGTGTAGAAGCTTGTTATGAGTATATGGAAGGATCGATTGTATGTATTTATAGGACTAGGTGATGATCAGAAATGATAGGTCTAGTTATGTCCTCAAGTTCTCTAGGGCTTTTACTTATTTAACCTTTCATTTTATTAGTTATGTCTTCATATTAAAATAAAAACTATAACACGTAAAAAAATAAAATAAAAATTCAAACGTAGTTTTTCTTGATTTTGTTCAGTTAATTTTTTTTTGGGTAAAGTTCAGTTTATTTGTTGGGTCTAACAGCATATGATACACGAGTTTCTTTATTCGATTATAGTTAAATCTTATAATAGTTTCATGTTAATTACATGAGTTTAATTACTCAAGTATTTTAAAATAGGTTCTTTGTATTATTGTCCTGTCTTTTTTTTTCTTTGTTATTAAAGAAGGTAACTAGTGTAATGTATGATTTCTCTTCTTTTTTTGTCATCTGATTATTATTGATAAACTTGAGATTACAGACTTGTAGATACTAGTAAATTGCAAAGAATGGAGACAAGAACACATTCAAAGGAGCCAAAACAAGAAGTAAATTACAAACAGGAACTCGAAGATTAACCAAAACAAAGACCGTGACCATGAAATCACCTTGTGGTGATATGTGATTTTGGGAATCATAAAATTTAGTCAGTCTAAAAACCCTGAAATTTATCGGAGTGTAATGTATAATGTCTCTATAGTCAATAAAGATGTCATGACCCTTGTTAAAAATATATTGTTGAGTAGTTTTGACTGACGTAAGTTTAGATAGGCAAGATGGATTGGAACTAATTTCTTCAAAGATTTATCACTAAATTTGGATTTAGCCTCACATTTATTTTTCGTTTTATTTCTGTTTTCTTTTAATAATGTTATTTTATTTTATTTTAATATCAATGGAATCTTTGATGATTTAAAAAAAAGGTTCTAGTATCAATAAAATTTAAATTGTAATATGAGTAGTCTAACTTTAATGGATTTCAAGCTTATAGACTTATAGTATACATGTATTGCTTCAAACCTTCATAGAAAGCACCCGGGAAAGAAAGGGTGTCTATGCAAAATTAATTTTTACAGGTCGTCAAGTCATGTACGTTTCATTTTCAGTGGAGCAGAAACAAGCTAATCAGTTTATTTGGACCTTTCCAATTGTCGCTAAAAAAGGATCAGCACAATTCCAACATATTCGGATGTTCAAAAATATATCTTATTTATTTATATGAATCAAAGGTGATTATTATTTGGCCGCTCCAAAACGAAACACGTAGGTTACAAAAGTGAAAACAAAAGTGAAATAAACCAGAGGAAGGTGCGATATTTAAAGATCCACGTTGCTATAGATTGTCCCACACACAAAAAGGTTTTTGAGTCGACGACGTAGCCGTCCTTGTTCGTCACAAACTTGTTCTTACTTTTGCTTTTGCCAAGTGGGTTTGGTAACAAACGTAAAAAAGATTCTCTCCATCTCCCAAAAATTCATGTGGCTCACAACAAAACGTTTGAATCTAGAAGAAGTGTTTCATTCATTACACATCGCCTTTTGGGTTTTGGAAGTTAGCCAAGTTTGGATTCAAAGTGGCCCATACTTGCTCTGTCCGGGTCCGTGAGTTTTTTCTCATTTTCTCTAACTACGTGGCCCATCTTTGCTCCGGCAGTTCTTTTTAAACGGTCGCTGTAATTTTTTTAATGAGTTTACAGAATTAATTACACTTCATTTTCTCGTACTAAATAATTGAAGGGAGGTAAAGAAGTAATCAAGATTCTCACAATATTAAATAACTAAGATATTTTAAATTCTTTGAACTGAAATAATAGGATATCTTTAAGTTTCCTAGTCAATTAAGTAAAGTATAACTACAACTCACAGTATACCATGATTTGTAATCTAGTGTTTTGTGCTAGTGTTGTCACCGCTTAAGTTCGAGTCCAGCCTAATGCATAATATTGCTAACTCATTGTAAAAACATAAAAAAAATAAACTACAACTCAATCTAGATTATCATTATCAGTTTAGACTAGAATCTCATGGAAAATTTGAATTTTAGAAAAAAACAAAATTTTGAATTGCATGATAGTTGGTCAATACTAATATTACATTCTAAGATTTTATATCATCATAAGAAGATTGCATGATAGTTGGTCAATACTAATATTACATTCTAAGATTTTATATCATCATAAGAAGATTCAGCAGCTAAAATACCATAAATTAAGTAAGATTTAACAATATTTCAGCACGATTGGTCGGTCCATTAATCCAAGTCATACAAAATGAAGGTTAAGGGACCGGCCCTTAAGTAATTTTTTCTAATATTCATATGGATACGCCTAATACGGACTCCCAAATTTGGATCTAAGTTGCTTACATAGATGAATTCCTGCGATCTAGTCGCAACCGACCGGACCAAACAATCCGCATTTGTATTATCTCTGCGTTGAATATGGGATAAAGAGAAAGAAAAGTAACGTCCTCTAAGTAAGCTGAATTTCACCAACAATAAGTCGAACGATGGCCATGCATATGGATATTGGGCTAACTTCACCCTCCAAGAAAACAAATTATCTCATGTTCTAAAATGATTGACATCGCTTTAATGATAGTAATTTGGTCAATATACATACTCACTAGTGGTATTTTTCAAAATGAACTATTAATTATGGTAGTTTAAGTAGCACTTTCGATATGGTAGCTTTTTAAATGAATTATTAGAGATAGTAGTTTTAGTATATTTAATGTGGTAGTTCCGAAATTCTCCAATTTTAATTCATTTACAATTTATAAATGATTTTTTTTAAAAAAAAGATATTTTGCAAGGGTATGTCGCAAAAAGTTCGTAAATTTGCGACGACTATGTGACACATACAATGTCCAATGAGTCGCAAACTCGAAGCAAATTTACGACATTTTTACGATATAATGAAATACCAATTCATCGCCAATTTACGACGAATTTTCGATATATAGACGTAGCAAATGTATTGTAATATTTGCTCTGTTTTTGGTTCTCACAAATTTAACACAAAATGTTTTGCGAGGAATTTACTACGCAAATTTTTTTTACGAGGTTATCATTTGGTCGTAAATTTGTCATAGATATTTAACTTTAAATTTATGATTTGCATCACTTCAAATTGTTATTTGCGGTGATTTAGGTACGACACGAAACCGTGTTTATTCTAGTGATTTATTCATTTTCACAAATTGCTTTTCATTTCTTTAAAGATTCTAGTGATTTATTTCTGTTCACAAATTGTTTTTTTTTCTTAAAAGAAATTTCTATCCAAATGAGCAATAAATGGTGGTGGGAGGAGGGTGAAATGGTGTGTATTAATGGCCGTTAGGTTTGCAATTATGACACTGATTGTTGGCCATATATCAAAATTCTTTTCATTACTGATTTACTGTAACGTCTCAATTTCTCAATCCAGTGAAGTTCAAATGTTAGCGGACTTAAACAATATTTTTACTGATATTTTATAGGGTATCTTTCTTAACCCAAAATTGATCAAAAGTCACTACTACTCACAATTACATAACACGACACATATGCAAAACACAGATTACTTTACAGAAATCAGGGGCAAAATCGTAATATAACATCCTCCCCTAGAGGCTAGAACTACATTTTTTGTTTCCTCAGATGAGGGTCCCTCCCTTGACGAACTCGGTGAACGCTAACGCGACCAAACCGAGCATAGCGAAACGCCCGTTCCAAAGCTCAGCGTCTGAGGTCATGACACCGTCGGACTTTGACTCCGCGGTTATGCCCTTGGAAAGCGGCACAAACGACGCAACTGTCAAGATCGCCGTCGTAGCGAGGAACCACGGGACGCCACCGTCGGAGATCTGAGCGAAAACGTTCTCTCCCTTGGAAAGTTCAACCGCTAAAGCAGCTACGAACCCAACCATCGCTAAACGCCCGTTGATCCTCTCTGGTGCTGGACCGCTAAACGCTAGCAAGTCACTAAACTTGGTACTCACCTATATTATATAAAAAAAATTATAAGATATATATATCACTACGTACAATTAAGTTTTTTCATACTAGTCCAAATTTAACGTTGTAAGGCTTGTTGCATAAAAAAACAGATAAGGCTTCTTTACCTTAGGTTTAGTAGGAGTAGTAGGCGACGGTGACTTGGGCAAAGGCTGAGCCGAGGTTGAAGGTGCAGACTCATCCTTCATTGGATCTCCCTGCAAAAGTCAAACAACTAGACGGTCAGGATTTTTTCATATCTCTGTACCGACCATTAGATAAGGAAAGCGGATGGATATACGTACCTCAGCCATGCACCTAACTCCCACGGGATAATTCCTCTTGAGGTTAGGTAAGCTACGGGCGAAGAAAAGCTTGTTGGTGTTGTTGATCTTGCTAGTGGTCAAGCCACTGGCGAAGACGGATTGCATGTTGAACGAGGCCGTTGCCGTTGCCATTTCTAAAGGTAGAGTACTACTTGCGGAAGGCAAAAAGAGACTTAGGCTATTTGAGTTTGAAGATGGATGTTGTGTATAAGCTTGATATGAGTATGGAAGGATCGAGTGTATGTATTTATAGGACGAGGTGATGAGAAATGATAGGCCTATAGTTGTTTCTTGAACTTTCTACCAGGTTTTTTACTTCTTTATCCTTTCGTTTGATTAGATATATATGTTTTCACATTTAAATAAAAAAAGTAAAATAAAAGATAACACGTTATAATAAAGTACAAATATATATTCTAAACGTAGTTTTGCTTAATTTTGCTCAATAAATATTTGGGTCTAGCAACATATTAGACACGAGTTTCTTTGTTTAGTTAAATCTTACAATAGTTTTATGTTAATTTTGCATGACTTAAATTAGTCAAGTATTTAAGAAAAGGTTCTTGTATTGTCTTTTTTTCTAATTAATAAAGATTCTTTTACAGTGGTCGATACACGTTAAGTCGTTAAATAAAATTTTAATTGTTTTATGAATAGTCTAACTCTAATGGACTTCAAAATTATATTATACAAATTACAACAAAAATCTAAGTCTATTGTTTCAAAACTTAATCGACGTTTCATTTTCATTGGAGCAGAAACAAGCTAATCAGTTTATACCTTCCCAGTTGTCGCTAACAAAAGGATTTCCCAATGCCAACATTTTTGGACATTCAAAAATATATATTTATTTGTATAAAACAAAAGTGAGTATTATTTGGCCGCTCCAAAACGAAACACGTAGGCTTCAAAAGTGAAAAAAAAAACGAGGAAGGTGCGATATTTAAAGATCCATAAATTGTCACACACACAAAAGGGTTTTGTAGTCGACGACGTAGCGTCCTTGTTCGTCACAAGCTTCTTCTTACTTTTGCTTTGCCAAGTGGGTTTGGTAACAAACGTAAAAAAGATTCTCTCCATCTCCCAAAAATTCATGTGGCTCACAACAAAACGTTTGAATCTTGAAGAAGTGTTTCATTCATTACACGTTGCCTTTTTGGGTTTTGGAAGTTAGCCAAGTTTGGATCCAAAGTGGCCCATACTTGCTCTGTCCGGGTCCGTGAGTTTTTCTCTTATGTCTCTCACTACGTGGCCCGTCTTTGCTCCGCCAGTTCTTTATAGCGGTCCCTGTAATATGTTAAAATAACTTTATATTAATGCATGGAGGAAGAAGTAATCGAGATTTATCACGATGTTAATAAACTAAGGTATTTTAAATTCTTCAAACTTTTCTTTTGTTTGAGGTTTCTTTGATTGATTTAACCGAGTTGGTTTTGTACTGTTTAGTTACTTGATTTGTTCCTTTTATTTTTGTTTTGCTCTGTAATAACCAGTGTGTTTTAATTAATAGTACAACCTTTATAAAAAAAAAATGGCTTCTTTCTTGCATTTTACCCAAATGACAGGTTTTGCTACATTCCTTTGGTGTGGTTTAACTAAACCAAATTAAATCCCGAGTAGATGGTCTGTGACAGCCCAAGCCCAAGATTTAGGATCCCTAGGCCCAACCCACCCACCCCCATGTAACATTTAAGAAAGAAAAGGAGGGAAGGGGCTGCAAGAGAGAGAGGCAGGAAGAGTAAGTACTAAGTTATGTGACAAAAACCAAACGTATCTCGGTCCTATTCTGAGAAGGTTTCAGACAAAGCACGATCAGTAAATTATTTGTGTTCCCAATAAATATGGAAAACGGATCCACCATATTACTACTCAAAAGCAAACTGATTTAACAAAAACACTAAATATAAAACAAAATCACAAAGTTTTGTCTGTATATATATATACCTTAATTACCCCAGAAGACACCTCTATATAGAACTCCTAAACTTCCTCCAACTACTAATTCTACACCCATACTTTATATATCAGCCACAAAACAGTAGCTCTTTAGCTCACTCCTTTCACATCCTGTATCTGTTATTTCTCTCAGCAGCAACAGCAAGAAGCCTTGAGACACCTTGTGCCCACATTTCATACTCTCTCTGGCTCCTGCACTCAAATTCTACAATCCCTCGTAGAACCGTCTTTAATCCAAAGTATCTCAAATCCTCTCCTCCTTCAAGCAAATGACGGCCTGGCCAAGCCGGGACGTTTTTAATCACTTCAATCACAACATCTGTTGGAATTTTTAGAACCAAGATTAGACAAATCAGTTCTATAAAGGGAGAATGTAGCCAAGAGTCTTCAATATTCACTATCAAAAGAAAAACAAGGAAAAGTTAAAGATGGAGTCTGCTTTTGTCTTGATCCTATGATCACTTTAGTCCCAATTCCGACTGTTCTTTTCCCCCCTTTTCTTTTCAAATCCCCAAGTTAAGTAGACCCACCACACCAAATTGTTGAGTTCTCATATTATTGATAGTATTAGTATTAGACTAGATTGTGACAAAAGTAAAGCTTGCAACCTTTAGTTATGTCACATTAGTACTATGAATAAATTCCTTGTTCTTGAATGATCTTATGGAGGGACTAAGAAAAATCCTAGCACAAGAGGTTTCCAACAGACTTTGGTTATGGATAAATTGATGTATAATAAGGGTAATTTTCTCTTACTTTTTTTCTTCTTTGTGAAAGTCCCTCCAACATGCCTGCTCTTCATCTTCAACATAACCTTCACGTTCAATAACCAATATACATAAGAGTACTGCCAAGAAATGGATTTACTCAAATATTAAAGCAGATCACTTAGCTTTCAACATTCATAAAATTGGTTTATTATCCTTATTTTGTTTCTGCTTTCTCTTCTTTTCTTGGTCTCTGAAATCTCTTTTTCCATGTATTTTACTTTGTATGCTTTTTAACAAGATCACACTCATGTGGAAACAAAAGTTTCCACTAATTCACTAATAATGGATCTCTCTCTTTCATTTTTTATTTTCCTCTCTTCAAAGTTCACAAGATCGATCAATCATCGCATTGCTCAAGAAAGACATTTCAGAAACTCGAGACACAAAGTAGAAGGAACCTTACCTGATTTCTCCTGTTAATGTACACAGAAACTATTTTCCAATGAAGATCACCTGCCAAAACCATGAAGTTAGACAAAAGAAAGACAAAACATTTCTCTCGAAACCAAAACAAGAAAAACATTGTCACAAATCTTGCGGTTTTACCTTTGCGGGTGCGTTTGAGGAGTTGGCAACCTCGAGCAAGCCATTCTTTGCTGCAATGTCCCAAGAAACTATCTTCAGCTAGAAATTCGCCACTGTGACTGCAGCTCGAGCTGCCATTGCTACCATTAACATTACTATCAAAATTGCTGCAACCTCGAGGATTGATTCCTTTATCCATTGGAATAACTGATGCAATGTTCCACACTTCCTTCACTGCCCTAGCCTTCAATGTAGCCACTCCTCTTAACGCTACACCNTAAAAAAAAAAAAAAAAAAAAAAAAAAAAAGCGAGAAATTAAAATTCTAACGGAACCTGTGGCTGCTCCAGCGGTTAATGTCATGATATCTCCGGCGGATCGAACATTAACGGCAGAACTAACAACGGAGGCTAAATGTTCCCTCTCAGCTCCCATCACTTCCGCAGCCTCCACGCATTGAGCAGCCACGAGGGTCGCGGCCGAAGCCACCGCCATATCCGTTTTCGCCATCTGCTCATCTTTCGAAGAAGCGGCCGTGGCAGCCGCGATTGCAGCCACCGCGGCTGCCACACCAGCAACAGAGACAGATGCATGGATATGTGCATTGTGAGCTCGTGTCTCTTCCTTCTTTTTCTCCTTCCGATCTTTGAGCCACCGACCCACCGTCTTGGACTGTGTGGTTGTTGCCGTGATAGGTCCCGGAGTGTTGGCCCTTGAACGGAATTGAGAGTTAAAGTTCTGTGCGTTGTTGTCGTTTGGTCGGCAGAATTGCTGCATAGGCAATTAAACCAAATTCTCAAACAAAATCATAAACTTTGTGGGTATTCAATTCAAGACAAACTGAAATGAATTCTAATAAAGGAAAGTATTTGGAAGAGTGATGAACAAGACAACAAAAACAAATCAAATAAAGGTTGTTGCTTTGAACCAGAGGATTAGTTCAAAATAAATCGGAGAGAATTAATATAATTCATAACCTTGAAGTTTCCAAGAGAAGATAATTGTTCAATTTCAATAATTTATAAATGTTCATCGAAAAAACCAAAAACGAAGATATGATGCAGAAACCAAGACATACTTAGCCGGCGAGATTAGAAGAACGAAAAAACCAAACATAATAAGAATTGTATAAACCTTGAAGTGGTCGTGTTCCGGAGGCGAAATGGGAGGACTGTCGGTTAAAGAACCATTAAGAGGACCGCTGCTGTGAGAAAGCCGACCAGATGTTCGTGGCGATGCTTCTTGCTGCGAAGAAAGAAGAAGACAAAAGATAGAATTTGTTAGCTTTTTGACTATTAAAGAAAACTCCAAAATTTGTGATTTATGTATAGGGCCCATGAAGAAGACGAGTGTTTTAGAAATCATATCGATTTTTTTATATATATAATTATTAATTATTGCGCATGGTATTCTCCTTCATACAACCCACTCAAAATTTCATGATTCGTTTTAAAACGTCATCTTTAACCCTGAAATGGTACTATACACACGCAATTGTGATGACCCCTATCGAAATTTCGATGAAATTGAGTACACAATTTAGCGATCGAGACAGAAAATTCGACAAGAGATTTGTCAATATACTTCGTTTTGTTTTGTCTGTAAATGCTCTGTTTTTTTTTTGTTATACCTGAAGCCGATTAAAAAAAAAAAAAAAGAGGAAAACAACTTACAGACTGGGACAAGATACGATCCATGACCATCTGAGAAGTCTCAGAGGAGAAAGTGAAGGAGAAAGGGTTCCCGGAGACGAGGCCGTTCTCCTCCGTCTCAGTGTCTCCGCCGGCGATGGGTTCTTCTTCGAGAAGAACGGTGTCGTTTGAGGTCTTGGAAGGAGTGAGAGCGTTGGATACCTCGAGAGCTGAGATGCTCCAGGAGCGAGAGAGAAACTCCATAGGCTTTAGAGGTGTCTCCGGTGGCCGGAAAACCGGGTCGGGTCGCCATGTTTCCATTAACAGAGAGAAAGAGAGAATATTTGGAGGATGAAAGCGAAATATGTGATTGGCTTCGGTTTATAGAGTGATAAGTGACAACGAGAGAGTGATGATGATAGGTATCAGTATATCACTCTTTAGCTAGAATACAATCCTCTGCTTTACTCTCTCTCTCTCTCTATATAATATCATAAAGAAAAATAATAAGTTCATTGGAAGTTAATATATATATGTACGAACAAACCACTCGGACTTGTTCATCCCCCACTTACCGACCCATGGGCTTGCTCCATACAAACCGAACCTAATCTGACACTAATTTTTGGTATTGTATGAATCTATGAAGCTAATGTGAAGTGTAAACTGACCATACTTCTACGTTTGATGGATGACACATTTCTTTATTACTCGCTATAAGTGTTCACTTCACATGAATTGAAATGAATACTATGAAGATGCTCTTTTTAAACTATCTATAGATGATGGAAAGCCGAGACATCCAACATCTTAACTACCAATTCTATTAACTACTTATTTTAAACTCCTTAGCTCTTAATTGATACTAGAAATTCCCTAAGGAGCAAGGAGAGTGATAACTAAACAAGTGTTCTTGGAAACATGTACAGTGTGATCTTATTTGTTGAATGCATACATTATGTCCAAATCATCAGACCACATCAAGAAATTTCACTAGGGTTTTTTAAGGACCATGTTGGGGTCAAAATCCCCCATCTCAGAGTCAACGGTCAAGATGACTAAATAGGAAAGTCAAACTTGGCCAAGAAGAAGTTTGACTGGTCAGCAAAACTGTTTGCCAGAATGACTAGGTAAACAGCGACGAGGCAAACAGTGACGAGGCACAACTGTTCGCCAGAATGACAAGTAAACAATTACCAGGCAAGATAGTTCGTTAAAATGACTAAGTAACAAACGACTAGGCAAATGGTTATGGCTCGTTCACGAACGACGAGCTAGCTTCATCAACAAACGACGAGCCAGCTTCATCAACAAACGACGAGCCAGCTTCATC